>JAJJKW010000299.1:0-56586 GCA_023805745.1 Isotricha sp. YL-2021b | reverse complement strand
CAATCCCCAATCCCCAATCCCCAATCCCCATATTGTTGAAAAATTTAAAATTTGAATTTATGAATTTAAAAAAAATTGAAATAATAAAATTGAAATGAAAATAATAAAATATATTTATTTAAAACTAAATAAAAATAAAAAATTAAAAATAATTAAATGTTATAATTCATAAATAAATATTAAAAAAAATACAAAAATTATAAAAAAATAGATTATAATTATTTATCCTTATTTCCTTAATTAATAGAATAAATTATATTATTAATAAAAAATAAATCTGAATTTAATATTTTAATTAGATTTTAAAGAAAATATTCTATAATATAATAAATACTAATTTCTTTTTCATTATTAAATTATTAAACAAATTCATATAATACTTTATTTAATATTCTAAAAAAAATAAATTAATTAAATGTCTAAATTACTTTTTAAAAGAAATTTAATAAGACCAACAAAATTAATAGTAGAAGGATATCATATAGAAAAATGTGAATTGGAAAATAAAAAACCACCTTTAATAGAATTAAAAAGAATTCCATTTCAAAATGAATTATTAAAATTTAATTCATCTTTAATCAATTCATATCAGAAGAGTCAAGATATCTCAAATCCTAAAATAAAAAAAAATTCATCTTTTTCAATAAATAAAAATTTGAGTCAAGGTGAAATGAAAAATGCATTATTGAATTTTTTAAATGAAAAAATTAATAAAAAGCATAAAACTCCAAGAAATAAGAAATTTAAAATAAAAATTTTTAATACTGATGATTTAAGTTTTAAAGATAAAAATAATGACATTAAGAATAATAATAATAATTATAAAAATCGGAATAGATTTTATACAAATCATCGAATTATTTTACCCTTTAAAAATAAAAAATTAAAACTTCAAAAAGATTATCTTAAAACTGAAATGAATTATAATACAAATAATAATCTAAAAAATAAATTCAATATTCATAAAAATATCGAAAAAATTAGTATTCATTATGATAATGAAATAGAAAATAATTTTAAAATAACAAGTATAATGAATAAAAAATAGTTTATTATTTTTTCATATATAAATTATTTATATAAGAGTAGAAAGGTATTGTGTAAAATTATTTATAATAATTATTAAATTTAAAATACAAAAATATTTATTTTATAAATTGATTTTTTCTATTATTTTTTCATCTTCATTTAATTTACTAATAAAAAAAGAATTATATAAATAATTAATATAAATTCCATTCAGTTTAATAATCTTTTTAAATAATAATTCTTCATTATTCTTTTCATATAATAATATTTCATTTTTATGTACAATTAAAATTTTTCCTGTTTTATTGATATTATAGATTTCATTTTTGAAATCCAGGTTTTCATTTTTGATGAATATTTTCATATGAGAAATTTCTTTTTTTAAAATAATATTATAAAAAATAAGATTTTCTTCTGTTGTAAAAAGTATAATATCTTCATTATAATAAGTAATACAATGAGGAAAATAATTTATATTAAATATGATAATTTCAAAACTATTTTTATTAATACTAAAAATTTTTTTTTCAAAATTATTTAAGTAAATAAAATATTCTTTAGTCTCAATACAATTTAATATTTCAATAGTAGGAAAATTATTTAAATCATTTTCATATATTATTTCATATGTATCAAAATCCCATACAAAGATTTTTTTTTGGGTTAATGATATTATTCTTTTTTTCTTTTCTTTATTTTCATAAATATTTGCAGTTAAAAAATCTTCATATTTTAAAATAGAAATAAATTGTTTTAATTCAATATTAAATAATGCTACTTCTTCTTTATTTGATAAAAATAATATTTTATTATCTAATGACTTATTTAGTAGATTATAATAGTTGGTTTCATAAATTATTTTTTTAAATCTATTTGAATTTATATCATATAAAGTAATATCTTTATTTCTTTTTAAAATATATTTATTTTCTCCTATATAAATTCCTGGAAAATAATTATATATTTGAAAATATGAAAATATTTTAGCTTTTTCTTCCATTTATTTGATTTCATAATTATTTATTTTTAAATTTATAATTAAATAATCAACTTAATTTTTTCATATATTTTATTTAAATAAAAATATTAAAATTATACATTTTTCTCATCATCATTTATTATTCCAATATTCTCAGAATTATTTATTTCTTCATTTTCAACTTCTAATAATTTATTTAAATAATCCATATTTTCAGTAAATTTAATATTTGAAATAAAAATTGAAGTGAATATCAAAATTATAAATAATAAAAGAACATTTAGACTAAAATAAACATCTTGAATATAAATTGACATTAATATAAAAAGAAAAAAAGAAGTTATATTATTTACAAATCCTTTAATATAAGGGTTATATTTTTTATTTAATAAAATTTTTGAATATTCGGATATATATAATATAAAAATTGTTATAAAAAATTTAAAAAAAAAAGTACTTTTATCTTTAATAGGAAGTAATTTTTTCGAAGAAAATAAATATTGAATGAAAAGAATAAGATTAAAAATAAAAGAAATTAATCCTTGAAAAATTAAAATTAGGTTATTATTTATTTTTTCATTTAATAATATTTTTTCAATTACTTCTTGGATTCCCAAAATAATTTTACATAAAAATAAAATAGTTATTTTTTGGGTGAGAAAAACAAAGATAGTATAATCTTCCATAATATAAATAAAAATTAGATTTAATATAGAAAAAAATCCTATCATTATTAAATAAATATTTTGCCGAAAAATAATTTTATATTTTAAAACTTTATTTGATAAAATCATAACAGTTAAAAAATAGAAAAAACCTGAATCTAATTGTATTAAAGGAGAAGAATAAATTAATTGTTTTTTCAAATATTGAAAAGTTAATAATTGGATTAAAGTAGGACTAAAAGAAATAATTAATATATTATATATATTATCCTTAATAAAAGCTAAATCATTTTTTTCTTTACTACGATAATATAAAATATAAGAAATAACATTTTTTAAAATTGAATAAATTATCATTATTATAAAAACCTGATAATCTTCAAACATATTGAAAAAATAAATAAAGCCAGAAAAAGAGACTATTCCTTTAAAAACATCAACAAAAATATAAAAGATGAAAAAATGATATTTTTCCAATTTAAAATCCATTAATTAGAAATAAAATTTATATTAATTATTACTTAATAAATTTACTTAATAATAAAAATAAAAATTAATTGTTATCTTATTTTAATTACAAATAAATCATCTTTAGTTTTAGGACAATTTGAATCTTTAAAAAAATTAACTTTAGTAGGATTAAAATTTAAATCAAAATAAAATTGTATTTCAGTTAAATAAATTAAACCTAAACTTTTATTTCTGGAACAATTAATTTTATAAAAAAATCCAGGATAAAAAGCATTAATTATTTTTTCAAATTCTCTTAAACTTATATAAATAAGATTTTCATTAATTCCTAAAAAAGAATTATTAATAAAATTATCAAATTTAAATTTATGATATATTTCAAGAGTTTTTTTAAAATAATCTTCCACTTTTAAATTATATTTTTCAGTATAACAAAATCCATGTTTAAAATATTCATGAGTCCAAAAATTTTCATTAGATTTATTTATATTTATAGAGGGCCAAAATTTAACTAAATTATTATATAAATCATTATCAGTTATTTTTATAATTTCTTGACTTGTAGAACATTCTTCTAAAGATTGTCCTGTTTTTTTTCCTGGCCAAAGACCGTGAATTGTAAAACTATTTTTAGGAGTATTTTTTATTAATTCATAACATTGAGATGAATTTGATGATGTTTCACATATATTATTATCATATTGAATACTTAACACATAAATATCATAATTTGTTTCTGCTTTTAATGAAATTATTATTCCCAATATTAATGGAATTAAAAATAATTGTTTCATATTATTATTTATTATTTTTTTTTATTTAATATTCTTTTATAAATATTTAATTTTAAAGAAAAATGTTAAATATAATTTAAATATAGAAATTTATATAATTAATAATATATTAATTGATTTCAAAGAGTATTGATAAGAATATTGATATTTATATTTTAAAATATTAATTAAATATAAACAATAAAAAAAATTTAAACCATAAAATTTCTTAATAATTTTTTAAATATTCAAAAAAAAAAAATAAAAATTAAAACAGATTTTAAATAAAAAAATTTTTAAGAAATATTTTTAACTCCAAACTTTTAAAGTTTTATCTTGAGAAGCAGTGACAATTCTTCCATCTAATAATAAATCCATAGAAATAACTCCAGTAATATGAGATCTTTCCATTATAGTTTTTTCTTCAATTTTTGAACCACTAATTTTCCATTCTTTTAAATTACCATTAAAATCACCTGTAATTAATCTATCTTTAATTAAAAGGAAAGAACTAATAAAATCACTTTTTAAAGTATTAACTTTATTTACAATATTATATTTAAAAACATCTACAACTGTAATTTGATCTTTTCCAAAAACACATAATAATCTTGGATTAATCATTTTTAAACTATTATTCCAAGGTGTAATATTAATATCTTTAAATCTTGCTTGAATAATATTTAAATTAAAATCATAAAATAACATAAATTTATCATATGAAGAAACACCACAAATTTCATTTTCTTTTGTTTCACATATATCTTGAATCATTTCTTTAAATTCATTTACTATAATATAATTAGGTTTATAATTTGAATCATAAGTAATTATAGTTTTATCTAATGAACAAGAACATAAATTTCCATTTGATAATTCTATTACTTTATAAACTGCTTTTTCATGAGGTCTTATAGTATTAATTAAATTATAATTATTATTGAATATAGTATAAAAATGTAAATAACCATCTTCACTACAAGAAACAAGTAAATCATTTCTAAGTTGATGAATATATAATATACTATTTGTATTTTCTTTTATTTGAAAATCTAATATGTAAGTTTCTCTGTTATGTATATTTATTACAAAATCACATCCTGAAGATGCTATTCTTCCATCTTTTAATACACATACACAATTTGGATATTGGGTATGATATTTTATTATGTCACTTTTTGTTATATTTGCTAAGATTATTGAATCTGTTAATAGGATTGGTTGCATTTTTATTTTTATATTTTTTTATTTTTTTTCAGTAATTCATTTAATAAATTATTTTTTATTAGAATATTTTTTATTTTAAAATGGAAGAAGAGAAAAAAATAGTTATAAAAAATCCAAAAACATCAAAACCTTTAGAAATAATAATAAGATTAGCAAAAGAAAATGAAATAAATGAAATAATAAAAATAGAAGAAATATGTTTTCCTCCATCAGAAGCAGCAAAAAAAGAGGATTTTATAGAAAGATTTAAAACATTTCCGGAAAATTTTATAATAGCAGAAAATAAAGAAGAAAATAAATTAATAGGATTTATAAATGGATGTACATATAATGAAGCAAATTTACCAGATGAATTATATCATAATGTTAAATTACATAATAAAAATGGAGATTATCAAACTGTTTTTGGATTAGATGTTTTACCTGATTATAGAAAACAAGGAGTTGCTGAAAATTTAATGAAATATTTAATTGATTTAAGTAAAAAAAGAAATAAAAAAGGAATGGTTCTTACTTGTAAAGATTATTTAATTCATTATTATGAAAAATTTGGATTTAAATGTAAAGGTATTAGTCAATCTACTCATGGTGGAGCTCAATGGAATGATATGGTTTTATTATTCTAAATTTATTTATTCAATTTTAAGTTTTTTTCTTTTTTCTGTTTTTAAAGTATTATTTTTTTAAATGGAATATTATTTTTAAAAAAATTTTTATTTTAAAAAATATTTATAAATTAGTTAATATTATTTTTGATATTTGGTTTATTTGAATATTTGAATGAAGAGTAAATTGTTCTAATTTGTATTTTATTGTTTCTAAATTTATAGATAATTTCGTAGATTCTATTTTATTTTCTTTTAAAAATTGAATTATATTTAATAAAAGTGTTAAATATTTTATTGTTATATTAATATTTGTCCCATTTAATGTTTGAATGTTATTTGTTATTATTTCTATTAAATTATAATTAATACATGTTACGATTGATTTTGTATTAATTGAACTAAATTCAAAAAATAATATCAAAATGTTTAAAATATATTTTAAGAGTTTATATTCTTTTAAATAATTTTGTATTAGAATAGGAATGATTTTTGTTTGAGATAAATCAGATGATAAAATTTCTGAGTTTTGAAAAATAAAAATAGTCTTTTGTAATATTATTAAAAGATAAATTATAATTTTTTCATTTTCATTTTTATAATTTTTAAATTTGTCAAAAAGAAAATTCAGAATATTAATAAAAGGTTGAATATCAAAAATTAAATTTTCATTATCTAATATAGAACTTAAAATTTCTAAAGTAAATAGAATTAATTCTTCTTTTAAAGCATTACAAATAATTTGAGAAAAAAAAATTAAAAAAATTTTTGGTTCTTTTAGTTTATAATTTTTTGAAAATAATATTGCAAAAATATTTAAAATATTAAATACATATTCATTAAAATATATTTTATTTTCTTTTGATTTTATTTCTTTGTCTTTAAATATATTTTTTTCTAAAAAACAAGTTAAAGTAATTAAAAAATTATCATATATTTTATCATCAATTTCAAGAATATAAATTTGAATTAACCATAAAATATAATTAATTAAACAAATTTCTGAGAAATCAATTTTTCCTTTGGTAATATTTTTTAAATAATCAAGAAAAAAATTAAAAAATTCAGTCTTATATAATCCTTTTTTTGTTAAAAAAATATTACCTAAAATAATTAAACAATATTCATTCATTTCGTTATTTTTATTTCTATTTATAAATTCAATAATTTTTCTACAAAAATCAATGTTATAATTTTTTTCAATAAAATTATTATCATTACAAATTAAGCTTTTTTCATATAAAAATTTAATGTATTCTTCATTAAAAATATCTTCTTTAAAAATATTATATTCAAAATTAATATTATTTAAATTTTCTTTTTTTTGTTCAATATTATTATTTTTAAGAGGAGTAAGTAAATTTTTACAGTTTTCTTTTTCTAAAGTTTCAAATCTTTTTATCATTATTTTCTCAATAATTCTTTTTTTCCTAATAATAGATTTTTGTTCATATAATTCGTGTAAAAATTCTTCATAAAGATTTTTTTTATCATATTTTTCCTTGAAAACTTCCATAAAAAAAAATTAATTAATTTAAAAAAAACTTAAATTAAATATAAAAAATATATAAAAAAATTTAATACAAACTAAATTGATTTCCCAATAAACTTCGTACAATTCTATAATTAGAAATTTGATAAGGTTTTAACATATCAGAAAAACTTTCTTCACTTACTTCTTCATAATTATCATATTTTTTTTTTAAATTATCAACAATATTTTCAACTAATTTATTTTTATGTTCATTAGTATAAATCATTGAATTCATTTCATCATAAGAATTTTTTAAATCATTTGAAGAAACAATATTCCAAAAAGCAAAAGTTAATAAAATAGTACAATTATCAATATAAGAATCTAATAATTCAGAAATTGAAATTATATTTAATTTTTCTTCATTTTCTTCTGTAAAAATTTCAAATAAAATTTCTTCTGTATTTTTTTCATTTATATGATTTAAATATGGAAATAACCAAAATATTATATTATTTGTTGTTGGGTTTGGTTTTACTTTTGATAATAATTCATTTATTATTCCCTTATGAATATTTAAAAATTTATTTTTTTCTTTGCTTTGTTCAAATAATATTGGATATAAAGTTTTTCTTAAATTAAATTCATCATTTAATTCATTATTTGGTATTGAATTTATTTTTTCTTTTAAATCATTATAATGATAATCTTTTAAAAAAAAATTTTCTGATGATAAAACTTCTGTTATATATTCTTCACCTTTATTAGGAGTTATTCCTACACAACATGCACCCATTTAATTTTTTAATATATTTTTTAATATTTTTTTTTAAATTTATATTTCTTTTTTTTTAAAAAATTTTTTAATAATATTAAAATACATTTTTTTATCATTTACTTGAAATTATTTATTTAAATTATAACTCTTAGAAAAAAATAATAAAAAAAATGGAAAAGAAAGAAATAGAAAAAACGGAAGAAGAAAAAGATAAAGTAGAAGAATTAGAAGAACATTTACCAAAGAAGAAAAATTTATATGAAAGATATAAGAAAGATTTATCTTTATCTAAATTTACAATGAATACTGCAATTCATAATATAGAAGATTGGGTAAAAAATGGAGAAAATCAAAGAAATTATAAAATGAAAAGTGAATTTGATAGAGAAAAAGAATATAAATTAGAAGAACAAACGGAAATAAAAAATCAAATTGATGAACTTGCTAAAAATAATATTAATGAAAAATTAATTAATCATTTTAATGAGAAAATAAATCAACAACAAGAATTATATAATAAATATTATGAAATGAGAGAAGAAGTTTTAAAAAAAATAAATTTTTTAAAAGAAACTATTCCAGAACTTGAAATGAAAGTAAAATCAAAAAGTGATAAATTAAAACAATTAAATAAAGAAAATTTAAAATTAATGGATCAAATAAGTCAAATAGAAAAAAAGAATCAAAGTATAAATTTAAATAATTCTTCAATGAATTTAAATACAAGTTTAGGAGCAATGAATAATTCAAATTCAATAAATGAAACTTTATTTGGTAGTAATAATTATAATAATTCAACAATGAATGATAAATTACCTAATTCAATAAATATAAGTGAAATTGTAGAAGAAAATGAAGAAATAAGAAATCAATATAATAAAATAATTCAATTAAAAAAATTACATAAACAAAAAAAAAAAGAAAATGAACATTTAATGAAAGCAATAACAGAAATGAATTCTGATTGTTTTACTTTTAAAAAAATATTTAACGAAGGTTTACATGAAATAGCAAAAGAATTATTAAAAATACATGAAATTCAATTAGATAAAGTAATAAATAATAATTCTAGAAATAATAATAATAATGGTAATTCATTATATTTTGAAATAGTAAAAGGAAATATTAATGGAAATCAAATTAAAAATGATACAACATTAAAATTACCTATAATTAATAATAATATTAGAAAAAAATATAATTATCCTATTGAAGCTAAAAGTAATCCTTCAAGATTAGTTTATAAAGTTATTAAAAATATGGTTGATGAAAGTCATAATTTAAGTAAAGTTGTTAATATGAAAAAAAATAAATTCAGTTGGGATGAATTTAAAGGCTTTTCTGCTTATCAAATTTATACTATTTTAAATTTAAATAAAGATATTATAAAAATGCTTGAAAGTAATATTTTTCCTAGAAAAATCATTTTTCCAAACAGTGATGATGAACAAATTAATGAAGAAGATGCTTAGTTTTTTGTTTTTTATTATAATTTGAGGAATTATTTTTACTTTCAGTTTTATTAAAAAGAGAAATTTTATAATTAAAGTTTTCTTACTTTTTTATAAAATAAAACATTCAAATTTAATTAAATTTTAATTAAATTTTGAAAAAATATATAAAAATCTAATTTTAAATTATTCTAAAAAAATTAAAAAAGCAAAAATATATTAATTAAAATTATAATTTACATATTGTCTTTATTTAAAGTTCTACCACTGTTTGGATTTGTTTTACTTGAATATTTTTTTCTTCCAATATTATTATTTTTATTAAAATAATTTTTTAAACTTGAATGAAAAGGATTTTTAATTTTTTCAGTAAAACTATCATTTTTATTTTGATTAATAGAATTTCTATAAAATTTAGTAGTATTAACTTCAGCTAATCTAAATTGAACTTTCATATCTTTTAAATTAGAATTATCACTTGAATTTAAATTAGGGGAATTAGAATTAACTTTAATTTTATAATCTTGAATTAATTCAAATTTACTTGAATCAAATTTAGTTCTCTCTCCAATTATATTATTATAAAAATCAAATTTAAAATCTTTTTCTTTTATTGGAAAAGAAATTGAAAAATTTTTTCCTTGACTTTTCTTTTTATAACTATCACTATAAGTAAAATTATAACTTTCATTAACTTTATTATTATTTTTTTTTGGAGTAATTTTAGAGTAAACATCATTATCACCTTCTTCAATAATTTTTTGTGAAATTCTAAATTCAGCATTTTCTTTATCAATATAATTATTTATATTATCAATATTTTCTTCTAAATCCTTTTGAATTATTTTATTAATTGGAACTTCTGCATTTGTAATTTGAATTCTTGGATTATTTCCTAAATTATTTTTATCTAAAAATTTTTCAAAATCACCTTTCATTTTCATTGTATTTTTTTGAATATTTTCATTTCTTTTTTTTGTAAAATTATTTTTATCATTTTGTATAAAAAAACATTGAGATGTATAACTTATTGGGAAATAATTATCATTTTTATATTCTATTAAACTTGTTCCACTTAATTTAGATGAATTTACTGATGATGATATTGATGTTTCATAATTTATTTGATTTTGATTTTTTATTAACTTCGCATTCCTATTTGATGATTTTTTTTTATATGAATCACAATTAATTTGAGAATTTGGTTTTGGAAATGGAATTTTTTTTGCTTTTATTTGATGAGAAGGAACACTTTTTATATTTCCTTTTATATATATTTTATCATTATCATTTTGTATATAATTATTGTAATTTAAAATATTTTTATCATTAATATTGTTATCATAATTTAAAGGATTATTTAAATTTGTATAATTATAATCTGAGTTTATATTTTCTTTTTGAAAGTTTGGATTTGAAATGTAAATTTGATAATTTTTTGATTGTCTAATATTCGAAGAATTATAATTATTAGGACTATATCTATTAATATTATTACCAGTACTACTATATCTTAAATTACTTCCAGCTAAATTTATTTTATGAATTTGAGGTGTTTTATTTTTATAATTTCTTTGATTATCTTGAGGTGTTTTATTTATATAACTTCTTTGATTAACTTGAGGTGTTTTATGAACATAAGAAACTCTTTCTATAATATTTGTTCTTTTATTTGAAATTTGTGGTGTTTTATTTATATAAGAAATTCTTTCTAAATTTTTATTTGGAATTGAAATTGATAGAATTCTTTCATTTAATTTATCTTCATTATTGAAATCATTATAATTTATTTCTTCAAAATAATTTTCATTTGATAAATAATTTAAATTATTTCTTCTTATTATTTTTTCTTTTAAATATTCATCATTTAATTTATATGATTCACTCAAAGGAATATTCTTATATGGAGTATTTGAATATTCTTGTGTTTCTGGATTATTTTGAAATTCTATTCTTAATTGTTTTATATTTTTTTCTGGACTGAAAAAATATTTTTCTTTATTGAAATTTAAATTTATATCTTCTGTTTTTAAATTATTATTTTTTTTATTATGTTTATTTAAATTATATTTAATTGTTTCTGAATTGTTTTTTGGACTTTCTTTATCATATGAACCAAAAGTTAATAATTGATTATTATTACTATTTTTTTGTTCAATTGTTTGAATTGATTTTTCTAATTTTTGAGGAATGTTAAGAGGAAAGTTTTCTGATAATGATAGTTTAATTCTTTTTTCTTCTATATTATTATCTATATTATTTTTTTTATTTATATTTTCTTTATCATTGTAATCTAGTGCAAAAGTTGGAGAAATTTTGAATTCAAATTTATTTTTTTGAAAATTATATTTTTCTTTATAATTTTTGTTTAATTCTTTTTCAATTTTTTCTCTATTATAAACATTATTATTATATGAAAGATAACTTTCACTATTCATTTCAAAAGAAATATTACTTCTAATTGTTGAGGTTGATTTATTACTTTGAATTTCATTTTTTTCTCCTTTTTTTCCTATATTTGGTTTATCTTCACTATTTTTTTTGATATATATAAAATTTTTTTTTAATTCATTTATATAATTTTTATTATAATTAATATTATCTTTATCTATATTTTGTAAAATATTTTTTATTGTTTTTTCTGGATTTATTAATATTTCAGATTTTCTTTTATTAACTTTTTGTTCTTTTATTTCTTTATTTATATCTGGTAATAAAGTATCAAAAGAACTTTTTTCGAGTTTAATTTTTTTTTGATAAATTTTTTTATCTGTTAAAATAATTTCATCTGCAGTTTTATTATTTAAATTGTTATTTTCTTCTTCTTCATTATTTTCTTTCTTTAATATTGTTAATAATGGAAATACTGTTTTAATATCTTTTTTATTATCATTATTACCATTTTCTTTTTTATTATTAAAATTTAAATTTTTATTTTCATCATTTTTTTCTTCATTTATATTTTTTATAGTTTCTTTATATTTCTTATCTATTTTTTCTTTATTGATTATTTTTTTATTATATTTATAGTCTTTTTTTGGCATATTATTGTTAATTATTTTTTCTTCTTTTTTCTTATTTTTTTTATTATTTTCTTTAATTATATTCTTATCTTCTTTATTCTTATTATTATTTTTTTTTTCATTTATTTCTTCTTTGATATTATTTTTCACTTTATCTTCATCATTATTAATTTTTTTATTATTTCCATTTTTTATAATTTCATCTTCAATAATTCTTTTTTCTTTATTTTCTTTATTTTCTTGATTATTATTTATTTTATTATTTATTTCTTCAGTGATATCTTCTTTAATAATTTTTTTAAATTTTTTATCTTCTTTAATATTATTATTTTTATTATTTTCTTCTTTAATTATTTCTTCATTCATCTCTTCTTCAATAGTTATTCCTTTATTTTCTTTATTCTTATTTTTTTTATGATTTTCTTTTTCTTTAAATTCTTCTTCTTCAACAACATTTTCACCAAAATCTTCTTTTGTAATTGTTTTTTCTTTCTGCTCTTCTTTATTCTTATTTTTTTTGTTTTTGTTTTTTTCAACAATTTCTTTTTTATATATATTAATTTCTTCTTTAATATAATTCTTTTTGTTTTTATTTTCTTTATTTTGGATTATTTTCTTATTTTCTTCTTCCATTATTTCTTCTTCATATTCATTAATTTCTTCATAATTTAATTTCTTATTTTTTTTATTTTCTTTTTTGTTTTGTTCAAAGATTTTTTTTTTATCTTCTTCATTTTCTATATAATTATTATTTTTTCCATTAATATTATTTTTATTTTTCTCCATATTTTTTGTATTATCATTTTGGAAATCTTCTGTTTTTTCATAACTATCTTCATTATTTTGTTCTTCAATTATTTCTTGAATATTTTTTTTATAGTTTGTGAATTTTTTTATATTCTTTTTATCAATTTCTTTATCTTTTTTTTCTTTATTGAATTTATTGGTTTTATCTTTTCCTTTTAATTTTTTATTTTTATTTTCTATTTTTTCATTTTCTTTATTAAGTTTTTGAATATTTTCTTCATCGATTAATTCATCATTATTTTTATTTTTTCCATATTCAAATATTTCATTCACATTTAAATCTTTTTTTTGAAATATTTTATTATCTTTATCTTGATTTTTTTCAATTTCTTTTCCTTCTTTTTTTTTTATTATTTTTTCTTTATTTCTCTCATCTTTTTTTTTATCATTAACATTATTCATATTTGTTTCTATTTTTTTTTCCTTAATATTTTTTTGTTTGATTTTATCTTTTTTATTCTTTGAATTTTCTTCTATCATTTTATTATTCATTTCATTATTATCATTTTTATAAATTTCATTTTCCTCTTTCATTATTATTTTATCATTAATTTCCTTATTATTATTATTATCAATTTCATTATTCTTTTCTTTATTAATTAGATTACTTTTAGCAATTTCATTATCATTTGTATTACTTATTTTCTCAGTAATTCCCTTATTATTTTTATTTATTTTATTATTATCTTCTTTTATTTTTTTATCAATAAATTCATTTTTATTTTTATTAATTTTATTATTATCTTCTTTAATTATTTTATCATTAATTTCCTTATTATCATCATGAATTTCATTATTAACATCTTTAATATTTATATCACAAATTTCCTTATTATCATTTTTATTAATTGTATTATAATCTTCTTTATTCATTTCTTTATTATCATTTTTATTACTTTTATTATCTTCTTTATTAATTTCATTACCATCTTCTCTATTAATTTTCTTATTTTCTTTTTTATTAATTTTATTATTATCATTTTTATTTATTTTATCATTAATTTCCTTATCATCATTTTTATTTATATTTTCTTTATTAATTTTCTTATTATCATTTTTATTAGTTTCCTCATTTTCTTCTTTAATTTTTTTATCATTCATTTCCTTATTATCATTTTTATTAATTTTATTATCTTCTTTTTTTATTTTATTATCAATTTCTTGATAATCATTTTTATTAATTTCATTATTTTTTTCTTCATTTATATTATCATTAATTTCCTTATCTTCATCATTAATTTCATTATTAACATCTTTAATTTTTTTATCAATAATTTCCTTATCATTAATATCATTATTAACATCTTTATTTATTTTATCATTAATTTCCTCATTATCATTTTTATTAGTTTTGTTATATTCTTCTTTATTAATTTCCTTATTGTTATTTCTATTAATTTTATTCCTATCTTTAATTATTTTATCATTAATTTCATTATTATCATCTTTATTTATTTTATCATTAATTTCCTCATTATCATTTTTATTAATTTCATTATTATCATTTTTATTTATTTTATCATTAAATTCCTTATCATCATCTTTATTAATTTCTTTATTATCATTTTTATTTATTTTATCATTAATTTCCTTATCATCATTTTTATTTATTTTTTCTTTATTTTCATTTTTATTTATTTCCTTATTTTTATTTCTATTAATTTCATTATTATCTTCTTTATTAATTCTCTTATTTTTATTTCTATTATTCTCATCTATAATTTTTTTATCATTTATTTTTTTATTTTCATTCTTTATTATATCATTTCTTTTTTCAATTTCATCATTTATTATATTCTTATTTTTATCATTTCTTTTTCCATTTTCATTTATTTTTATATTCTTTTTATATTTAATTTCTTCATTTCCCTTTTCATTTTTTATTTTATCATTATCTTTTTTATTCATTTTATAGTTTTTAATTAATGTGTTTTCATCATTAATAATTTCATTATTAATTTCTTCTTTCTTTTCATCTTTATATATTATATTAGTAATTTCTTTCTTTTTATCTTTATATATATCATTAATTTCTTTATTATCATTTTTTAGTATTTTTTCATTAGTTGCTTTATTATCAACTTTATTAAAATCATTATTATTTTCTTTAATTTGTTGGTTATTAATATTATTATTCTCTTTTTCAGGGATTTCATTATTTTTTTTATTATTATTATTTCCTATTTCAAAATTATTATTTTTATTTTTAATATTATCTCTTTCAAATGTTTTTGTAAAATCAATCTCTTCTTTATTTAATAAATGAATATTGAAATTATTTTCCTTTTTTTCTTTATTATTATCATTATTTTCTTGACTAACATTAATTTTTATATTTTCATTATTTTCTTCATTATCATTTTTAATATTATCATTTTCTTTATTAATATTATCATTGATGCTTTTGTTATTACCTTTTCTAATATTCTCTGTATTTCTTTCTTTATTATCTTCAACATCTTTATTCTTTATTTTTCCCATTTTTTCATTGAAATTTTTTTTAATCTCACCTTCTATCTTATCATCAATTAAATTATTAATATGTTCAATTTTTCTATTCTTTTCTTCTTCATTTAATATAATTTTTTTTGGATTATAATCATTTTTTTTATCATCAATTTTTTCTATTATTGTTTTATTCCTAATTTTATTTGAATATTCAATATTTTTATCATCTTCATTTTTTTCTTTATCATTTATTTTTTTAATATTATCATTTATTTCTTCTATTATTTCATCATCCTCCATATTATTTTCCTTTAAGCCTTCATTAACTTTATGGTTATTATTATTTTCTTTGGGACATTCTTCAATAATTTCTTTTTTATTTTCTTTCTTATTTTTATTATTATTTATAATTTCTTTATTATTATCAAAAATACATTCCTGATTTATATTATCATTTTTCAATATTATATTTTTATTAAAATTATAATCTTGATTATTTTTTTTATGTTGATTATAATTTTTAATTTTATTTTTATCTTTTTCTTGATTAATTATTTCATTTTCATGATTATTATTTATATTTTCTTTTTGTTTTAATTTATCTTCTATAATAGTTTCTTTAGTTTTTTCTGAATTTTTTTTGTGATTACTTTCTAAGCATTTTTCAAATTTTATATCATTATTTTTTTTATCTTTTAAATTTTCATTTTCTTCTTCTTTTTGAATTAATTGTTCTTTTTTTAAAATATGAGGTTCATTAACAAAATCCTTTTTAATATTTTCTTTATCATTATCCTCTTTTAAATTGTTTTCTTTATTTATACCTTTATTTATTTCTTTTGTTTCACTTAAATTATATTCTAAACCATTATTTATATTATTTTTATTTAATTTCTCTTTATTGTTTTTATCAAAAGATTCATTATTTTTTTGTTTTTCATTATTAAAAGAAATTTTTTTTTTATTATTTTTATTTTCATTATCATTATAATGTAAGAAATCTTCTTTATCTTTTTTTTCTTTATTAATAATATTAAATTTTGTTATTTCATTATCATTAAATTCATTATTTTTGTTTATTTCTTTTTTATTTTTTTCAATTTCTTTTTCATTATTTTCTAAATTTTTAGGTAAATTATTATCAATTTTTTTTTTAATTATTTCTTTGTTGTTTTCTAAAAAATAATTATTGTTTAAACTATTATCATTGACATTATCATTTTTTTTCATTAATTTTTCTTTTTCATTTTTCATTTCATTAATTTTATTGTTATTAAAAGAATCTTTAATATCTTTTTTCTGAATATTATCATTTATATTATTTGAAACAATTATATTGTTTCCATTTTCTTTTCCATTTTTCATATTAATTTCCTTTTTTTCCTCATTTGATAATGATACAATTTTTTGTTCATTGATATTATTTTTATCCTCATTATTAAATAAATTTAATAAATTAGTAGTTAATTTTTTCTCATTTTTTTTTTCATAATCAAAATCAGATTTATTTTCATTTTCTTTGAGATTTTTTATTTCATTTTTTTTGTTTATATTTTCTTTAGAATTTACATTATAAGGTTTATTTTTATCTGTCTTATACATTTCTTCTTTTTTAATGTTATTTTCCTCATTAATCTTTATGTTCTCATTTTCATTGTTTTTAATTGTATTGTTACTATTTCCATCAAAGAAATTTCCATTTATTTGTTTTTTTTCATCAAATCTATTTAGGAGTTTATTATTATTATTTTCGTACAATTTATCATTAGATTTATTATTATCATCAAAAATATTTTCATTATTTATTTTAGTTTCATAAATATCTTTGAATTCACATTCATTTCTTTTTATTAAATTATTATTTTCATAATCTTTTCCATTAACTTTTATTTCTTTTGAATTATTGAACCATTTTTTTAAATCTCCGATTAAATTTAATTTTTGTTTAATCGTTAAAATATTTTTTAATTTTTCTTTTGAATTAAGTTCATTTTTATGAGAAGGAATAATTTCTTTATTTAAACTTTTTTTCCAAATTTCAAAATATTTATTTATGTTAATTGGAATGATTTTTTTATTTAAAATTTTCTTCAAAATTTGAGTTTTATAGTTGAATAAACTAATTTTTTTTTGTTCTTTTATTTTGATAATTTTTAGTTGTTTTAATAATCTAATTATAGTCATTATATTTATATATTTCAATGAAATTAATTGATTTTTATTTGAATTTTTCCAAAGATTAAAATAATTTTTAAGAATTTCATATATTAATATTTTTGAATTTTTTCCTTTAATTTTAATTTTAATGTTTAATCTAATTATTTTTGATTTTTTATTCAATTGTTTTATTATGGACATAAAATATTCTTTATTTTTTTCTTTTTCTTTTGAATTTTTTAATTTCCATTGAGTAAAATAATTTTTTAAAGATAATTGTTTATTATTTTGAATACATTTTTCTTTTGGTTCATATACTTTTATGTTTTCATCATCTAATTTATTTTTTTTATTATCATGATTTAATTTTTCTTTATTATCATTATTTATTTTTTCTTTATTATTGTTGTTTAATTTATTGTCAGAATCAGTGAAATAAGGAGATTTATTATTATTATCACTAGATACTTCATTTTTATTTATATTATCAACTAATTTATTTTGATTTAAATTCTTATCTGTGATTTCATTATTTTTAATTAAATCATTTGGTGTTCTATTATCTTCTGAATTAATAGGAGTTTGAGTATTATTTTTATCAAAGATAAATTTTAAATTTTTAGAATCATTATTTGAATCATTGGGAGTTTGATGTTTATTTTCATTTAAATTATTATAATTGATTATTTTATTATCATTATAAGATTCATTGGGATTTTTATGTTCATTTTCTTCATTTATATTATTATTTAAATTTTTATTATAATTATTTGAATCATTGGGAATTTGAGTATTATTTCCTTTTAAGTTACTGTTATTTAAATTTGTAATTTCATTATTTGAATTTTTTTGAATTTGAGGAATATTTTCATCTAAATTATTATTATTTATTATTTTATTATTATTATTTGATTCATTTGGAATTTTATGTATATTTTCATCTAAATTATCATTATTTATTATTTTATTATTATTATTTAATTCATTTGGAATTTTATGTATATTTTCATCAAAATTATCATTATTTATTATTTTATTATCATTATTTGAATCAATGGGAATTTGAGATTCATTTTCTTCTAAATTATTATTATTGATTATTTTTTTATTATTATTTGATTTATTTGAAATTTGAGGTTTATTTTCTTCTAAATTATTATCATTTAATTGTTTAGAATTATTTTTTGAATCATTAGGAATTTGAGGTTTATTTTCTAAATTATTATTATTTAATTTTTTATTATCATTATTTGATTCATTTGAAATATGATGCGTATTTTCTTTTAAATTATTTATTGTTTTATTGTCATTATTTGAATCATTTAAAATCTGAGATTTATTTTCTTCTAAATTATTATCATTTAATTGTTTAGAATCATTATTTGAATCATTAGGAATTTGAGGTTTATTGTAATTTAAAATATTATTACTTAAATTTTTAGTATTTGAATTGTTTTTATTGGAATTATTATCATTATTTGAATCATTTAAAATTTGCAGATTGTGTTTTTCTAAATTATTATTATTTATTGTTCTATTGTCAATATTTGAATGATTTAAAATTTGAGGTTTATTTTCTTCTAAATTATTATAATTGGTTATTTTATTATTAATTTTTGAATCATTAGGAATTTGAGATTCATTTTCTTCTAATTTTTTATTATTTAAATGTTTAATTTCATTATTTGATTCATTTGGAGTTTGAGGTTTATTTTCATTTATATTATTATCATTTAAATCTTTATTAATATTATTTATATATTTTGGAGTTTGAGTAATATTATCTTTCAAATTATTATTCATTTGTAAATTATTTGAATTTTGTATAATAATTTCATCAAAATTATTATTTAAATTTTTAGATTCATTATTTGAATCATTAGGAGGAATTTGATGAATATTTTCATTTATATTATTATTATTGATTATTTTATTCTCATTATTTGGATTTTTTTGAGTTTGAGTAATATTTTCTTCTAAATTATTATTATTTATTATTTTATTATCATTATTTGAGTCATTTGGAATTTTATGTATATTTTCATGTATATTATTATTATAGATTATTATATTCTCATTATTTGAATCAATGGGAATTTGAGATTCATTTTCTTCTAAATTATCATTTATTTTTTTAGAATCATTATTTGAATCATTTGGAGTTTGATATTTGTTTTCATTTAAATTATTATAATTGATTATTTTATTATCATAATAAGATTCATTAGGATTTTTATGTTCATTTTCTTCATTTATATTATCATTTGAATTTTTATTATAATTATTTGAATCATTGGGAATTTGAGTATTATTTCCTTTTAAGTTACTATTATTTAAATTTGTAATTTCATTATTTGAATTTTTTTGAGTTTGGGTAATATTTTCATCTAAATTATCATTATTTATTATTTTATTATTATTATTTGATTCATTTGGAATTTTTTGTTTATTTTCTAAAATATTATCTACACATTTATATGAATTTATTGGGATTTGATTATTATTTTCATCTAATTTATTATCTGCATTTATATTATCTTTATTTGAATTAATTGAATTTTTAACTATATTTTCTTTTATATTACCTTCACTTTTTTTATTATATGAATTTATTGGATTTTGATTGAGATTTTCATCTAAATTATTAACAAAAATTTCATTATCTTTATTTAATTTATTTGGGATTTGAGTTATTTTGTCATCCAAACAATTATTATTTATATTTATATTTTTTAAATCATTTGAATTTTGAATAATATTTTCATCTAAATTAGTATTGAATAAAAACTTATTATCTTTATTTGAATTATCAGGAATTTGAGTTATTTTTTCATCTAAACAATTATTATTGATATTTGTATTCTCTTTATTCAAATCATTTGGAACTTGACTAATAATTTCATTTAAATTATTATTATTCAAATTTTCATTATTATTATTTGGAATTTGCTCTATTTTTTCATCTAAACTATTATTATTTAAAAGTTGATTATTTTTATCTGAATCTGGTTCACCAAATTTTTTCTTTTCATAAATTTCTTTATTTGGTAAATCATTTATGTTTAATTTGTTAATATCTCGGTTATATTCATATTTTTCTTTTGAATTATTTTTGTTTAAATTTTTTTTATCTTTATTCCTTTTTTTTATGGTTTCTTTTTCATTTAGGATTAATTTATTTGTTTTTTCTTTTTTATTTATTTTGTTTTCTAATAATTCATTTGTATTATTTTTTATTTTATTGATATTATTTATTGAATTCTCTTCATAGTTTTTTTGATTTGCTTCATTTTTATTATTATCTATTATTTTATTCGTTGAATCCGATTTATTTTCATTTGTTTCATTATTATTTTTTTCATTTATTTTATTAATGTTCTTTACATTATTTTCTTTTGAAACATTGAAAATGTTTTTTTCTTTATGAGATTCTTCAATATTTTTATTTAATTGTTTATCCTTATTTTCTTCATTTGTTTCTATATTTTTTTGAAATATTTTGTTTTTATCTTGACCATTCAATTTTATATTCTTTTCTTTTTTTTTATCATTTTTTTCATTTAAAGTATTATCTTGAATTTCTTTATTTTTATTAAGAGTTAAATTCTCAAAATTATTATCTTTAATAAGAGCTTCTTGAGTTTTTGGAGTAATATTTTCAATTATTTCCTTGTTTTTATAATTATCTTTTAAATTTGAATTTTCATTCATATCATTTAAAATATTTTTAACAACATCAGAATCATTTATTTCTTTTTGTTTAATTATATTTCCATTATTGTTATTTGTATTTGATTCTTCATTAATTAAAATATCTTCTAAATTATTTTCATTTATATCATAAGGAATATTTTCTATTATTGTGTCATTATTTAACTTTTCATTATCAATTTCAATGGTATTATTTTCTTTTAATTCATTTATTTTTTTTTTCTCTATTTCTTTATTATTTTCATTATTATTAGAAATAATGTTTGAATTATTATTTTCATTTAAACTATTTATAATGTTTTTATTTTTTTCACAATCATTATTTTTATCATTATCCTTTAAAATATTTTCTTCCTTTTTATTTAAGTTATTTAATTTATCTTTTCCATTTATTCCTTTTAAATCTTTTTTGTTTTCTATTATTTCTTCTATAATATCTTTTGAATTATCTTCGTTTATTTTTTCAATTTGTTTTTGAGAATTGATATTATTTATATCTTGATTTTTTGTATTCAAATTCTTTTCTTTTTTATTCTCAAATAATTTATCATTGTTATTCTTTTTATCATAGTTATTTTCATTTATTTTATTATCTTCTTTTCCTAAATTTATAAAATCATTTATTTTATTCTGAGAAATTATTTTTTCTTTTAATTCATTAATATTTTCTTTTAATTCTTTTTGAGTTTTCTTCAATTCTTCTTTGTTATTTTCATTTAATAAAATATTTGATTTTTCTTTTTTTATTTCAGTAGAATCTTTTTTATTATAATTTATTGGATTTAATTCTGGAATTTCAATTATATTTTCTTTAATTTTTTCATTTTTTTGATTAGAATTTTTTTCATCAATTTCAATTAATTTTTTATCTTGTATAAAGTTATTATTTAAAGGAAATAAATTTTCTTCTTTTTTTATATTTTGATTAACTTTATTTCTTATATTTTCTTTTCTTTCATAATCAATATTATCATCATTTTTTTTTTCAGAATTTTCATCTTGAATTTCATTAATTAAAATATTCTCCAAAATTTCATTATTCTTATTCTCATTTATTTCATTTAGTTTCTTTTTCAAATCTCCTTCATTTGGCTTTTCTTTTTTTTCAATATTTTTTTTTTTAATTTTTTTTTCACTATCTTCAATATTCAAATTATTTTTATCATTTTTTTCTTTTAAATCATCATTTTTAGATTCATTTAATTTATTTGAATTATTTTTAAAAACATCAATTTCATTAAGATCTTTTTTTTTATCAGAATTACCTTCTAAAATCCCATTGAAATAATTTTTATTTTCTTTTTCATTATTATTATTTTCTAATATTTTATTTAAATTTTTTTTTCCATTTTCATCAAGATTATCTTTATTAATAACATCTTTTTTTCTTTTTATTACTGGTTTAATTACTTTTTTTTTTTCAATTAATTCTTTTGAAATTTGAAAAAGATTTTTTTTCCAAATTCCAAAAAATTGATTTATTTCTTTTTTGGGTTTTATTATAATTTTTTCTAATAAGTTTTTTAATGATTTTTCTGGACTTTGAATCATTAAATTTTCATTTTTATTATCTTTTGATAATTCCAAAATATTTGAATTATTTTTTAAATTAATTGAACTCTCCAAAGATTTTTTCTTTAAATTTTTATTTGACAAAATACGAATTAGTTTATTTAAAATATTTTTTTTTTCAATTAATACTTTCCATTTATTGAAATAATTATTAAGAACATAATTATTAAGCTTTGAATTATCTTTTTTTTTATATACAATAATTTTTTTAACAATATTTCTTTTAGATATTTTCCATTTATTAAAATAATTGGAAAGTTTATCATTATTTTCATTTAGATGTAGATCTTCGAATTGTTTTATTTTTGATTTTTCTTTTTCTTTTAAATTTTTATTTAAAATATTATCTTTATTTATTTTTAATTGTTTTAAAATATTATTTTTATAAACACTATTTTTCCATTTTTCAAAAGCTGTTTTTTCAGCAAAAAATAAATTAATATTTTTAATTTTTCTTATTAAATCTCCTAAATAACTTTTATTCATTTTTTTAGAATCTTTATCAATTATTTTAATAACATGTATATTAGGACTTAAATTGTCTTTATTGTTATTTTTTTCATTATTAAATTTAATATTTTTATTTCCAATATTACTAAAATTAATTTGTTGTTTTTCTTGATAATTTTTATCATTGTTGATACTGTTATTAAATGATTTAATAGATTGAAAATTATTATCATTAAGAATTTTTTTTTCAAAATTACTATTATTAAAATTCAAATTATCTCCAATAATATCAGATAAATTACTTAGAGAATCATTAGTAAAATTACTTTTATTTAATTCAAAATTCAAATTTCTAACTATACAAAAATTATTTTGTTCTTTATTCATTGGAATTGACCAATTAACAGAAGAAATTACTAAATCTTTTTCTTGTCTTGAAGTAATTAATGATAATTCATTTTCTTCTTTTTCACTTATTGTTGAAAAAAATTCATTTTTGTGTTTTTTTAAAGAATTTGTTAAATGATTCAATATCTTTTTTTTATTTGATTTTTCTTGCCATAAATGAAAATATTTTTTTAATTTTTTTCCTTTTGAATTTCTTAAAACTTTTATTTTTTTATCTTGTTTCAAAAGAGAAAAAAATTCTTTTTGAATTTTTAAACTATTTTTTCTTTTAAATTCTTTTAAAATATTAAATGCAATTTCTTTTCTTTTATTTGCTATTAATTTTATTAAATTTTTCATCATTAAATTTTCGTGATTTACTTTGAATCTCCAAATACAAAACTTTTTAAATAAAAGAAATTTTAATTCATAATCTTTTTCTTTTAAATTTTTTTCCATTTTATTTTTTTTATTATCTTTATTAAAAGAATATCTTTTTAATAATGATGGAAAACTATTATTTTTTGTTAATTTATTTAAATGTTTTAATTGCTTTATTTCTTTTTTTTCTTGTTTTATATTTTCTTTCCATTTTTTTAAATAATAAATTTTAAATTTATTATTGACTTGGGATAAAATATTTCCTAATTTTTTTTTTTTAAAAAGAAAAATATTTTTTTTCAGTTCAATTATTTTCATTTTTTCATTTTTTTCTTTTAATGTCTTTAAATATTTTCTCAGTTTTTTTCTATGAATTTTCAAAATCAAATTTTTCAATATTTTATTTGTAAAATTTTTTTTTAATTTTCTTACAATCCTTCTAATAATAATTTTTTTATATAAATTATCAATAAAAACTAATTGATCTATTAGTTTTTCTTGAACTTCTAAAATTTTCATTAATTTTTTTCTAGAAAAAAAACCTTTAACACATTTTTGAATAAAAATAATTTTATAAAGAGTTTTCCACCATTCTTGAATTAAAATTATTTTTTTAATATTCTCATTATTTTCATTATTATTTGAATCAAAATTTTTATAATAAATATTATTTTTGATAGAAGTAGAATATTCATATCTTCTAATAAAAACTGCAGTTCTTTCAGCATCACTTAATTCTTTTTTTTCAAAATTAGTTTTTAAATTATTTGTTTTATTTATTGGAATTGGAGTTAAAGAATTTTCTGGTAATTTTGTAATAATTTTATTTGCTCTTTTTACTATTGGTTTTATTCCTTTACATTGATCAATACAATCATTTAAATTTAATGGTTCTGATAATGATAATTTTTTACATAATTTTTTTTTTTGATTTTTCTTTTCCAATATTACATTTTTTAAATAATATTCTCCACTTTTTTCACTAAATCTTTTTGTTCCTGATAATGTTATTGATTTATGTTTTTCTAAAAAAGAAGCCAATCTTAATTGACATTTATTTATTAATACTTCTGGTCTTTTTGCTATCTAAAAATTACTTTTTTATATAATATATTTTTACTTTATGTTGTGGAATTTCATTTTCAAAAATTTTAGTATTAATATTATTATTTATATTATTTGATGTATTACTATAATAATTATTATTTGATGATTCATCTTTTGATGATGTTTCTGATGATATACTTTCTTTTTCATTTTTTATTTCATTTTCTTTTTCTTTTAATATTTTTTTCTTTGATATTTGTTTTGATATTTTTTCTGTTTTTATTAAAGTTAAATCTACATTTTCATTTTCTATATTATTTGATTCTTTATTTGTTGTTATTGCTTTTTTTCTTTCTGATTTTTTACCGTTTGATATTATTTTTTCTTCTTTTCTTTTTATTTTTTTTTTTTCTTTTATTGAATTATTTATCTATTTAAAAATTTTAGTTTTTTCATATATTATTATTACATTTTTTTTTAAAGCATTTCCAAAAGAAATTGCATTTTGACTTTTCATTCTTCCAAATCTGGATGAATTCATTTTTTATTTTATATTTAATTTTTTTTTCATTTTATACAAAAATTCAAGAAAAAAAAAAAAATTGATAAATAAAATTTAAAAAAAAAAAAATAAATTATTTTTAAATTTCATTTTTTTTAAAAAAAAAATAATAATGTACCTTTATAATTTAACATTACAAAAACCAACAGAAATATATCAAACAATAACAGGTTCTTTTACATCACCAAAAAAACATGAAATTTTAATATCAAAAGGGACTTTATTAGAACTTTTATCATTTTCTCCAGAAACAGGAACATTAGAAACATTAATATCAAAAGAATTATATTGTCAAATACGTAAAATATCTCCTTTTCGTTTAAGTGGAAATAAAAAAGATTATATAATAATATTATCAGATTCAGGTAAATTATCAATATTAACAATTGAGAATTTAAATTTTGTAAAACTTCATCAAGAAACTTATGGTAAAACAGGATGTAGAAGAATAACTCCAGGTGAATATATTGGAATTGATCCCAGAGGAAGAGCAATTATGATTGGAGCTATTGAAAAACAAAAATTTGTTTATATTATGAATAGAGATATTGAAAATAAAATGACTATTTCTTCTCCTTTAGAAGCTCATAAAAATAATATTTTATGTTATGATTTATGTGGACTTGATGTTGGTTATTATAATCCTTTATTTTGTTCTATTGAAGTTGATTATGGAAATGATGATGATGAAAATTCTTTTGTTAATAAAGGATTAAGTTATAAAAATTTAACTTATTATGAAATGGAATTAAGTTTAAATTATGTTATAAGAAAAGTTTCTTTAAAAATTGATAAAAGTGCTAATTTACTTATTCCTATTCCTATTAATGGAAATGTGAATAATAATAATAATGGAGGAGTTCTTGTCTTTTGTGAAGATTTTCTATTTTTTAAAGATAATTTTAAAGTTTTAAATCATAAAAATAATGAAGAAGAAATTAAATGCTTTTTTCCTCAAAGATTAGAAAATGTTATCTCTGAAAATAAAAGAAAAATTATGATGATTAATTATTCTATTTATAAGAAAAAAGATGTTTTTTATATTTTAACTCAAAGTGAATTTGGAGATTTATATAAAATAAATTTATTATATGAAGAGAAAACAAATAAAGTAAATAATATATTAATAGAATATTTTGATACAATTCCAATATCGATTTCAATAACAATATTATCAGGATTTATTTTTTCTGCAAATGAATCAGGAAATCATTATTTATATAATATAGAAGAAAAAGAAAAAGAAAAAAATAAGAAAGTATCATCGAAAATAGTATCAAATATTCCAATATTCGAACCAAAGCCTTTAAATAATTTAACACAAATACAAGAATTTATATCATATTCTTGTATAACAGATATTCAAATTGGAGATTTTATAGAAGAAGGAATGAATCAAATATATAGTATAAATGGAAGAAGTGTAAATTCAAGTTTAAAAGTATTACATTGTGGTTTAAGTTTAAATGAAGTTGGAGGTTCTCCTTTAGCAGGAGAACCAATTAATGTTTGGGCTTTAAAAGAAAAAATTGATGATATTTATGATAAATATTTAATTATTTCTTTTATTAATGCTACTTTAATTTTAGAAATTGGAGATAAAATAACTGAAACGAATAATTCTGGTTTTGATACTAAAAATTCAACAATATTAATTAATATATTAAGTGATAATAGTTATATTCAAATTATTAAAACTGGAATTATTCATATTACAAAAAATAAAAAAAGTTTTTTAAAAGCTTCAAGTAATATAAAATGTGCAACTTCAAATGATATGCAAATAGTTATTGGATTAGAAAATAAAGAAATTTTATATTTTGAACATGATGAAAATAAATTATTAAGACCTGATATGAAAGCAATGGAAAATGAAATAATTTGTTTAGATTTATCTCCTAAACCAAAAGATAGAAAAAAAAGTAAATATTTAGCTGTTGGATTTTCGGATTGTTTCATTGGAATTTTTTCTTTAGAAATAGAACAAATTTTATTTAAAATTTCTAGTCAAAGTTTAAGTTCTCCAGTAAATAATTTAAAATTTATTCAATTTGAAAATAATACAGATTCATATAATTTATATTTAGGATTAAATAATGGTTTTTTATTAAAAACAACTGTTGATGATATTACAGGAAATATTCAAAATGATTTACAATTTAATTATTTAGGAGGTGAGGTTAATTTATTTAAAATTGCAATCTCTGATTATGAAAAAGATGAAAATTTAAGATTACAATATTCTAATTTTGGTTTATTAGCAACTGGAGAAGGAAAACCTGTTTTATGTTATAAAAATTTAGGTAAATATTCTGTCGATTTAGTCAATTATGGAAAAATTCAAAGTTTATGTTCTTTTTCTACACATAATTTAGGTTCTGGAATTGTTACTGTTTATGAAGAAAAAATGTCAATTTTAAAATTTGAGAATTTTTCTAATAAATTTTCAATAAATGAAATTCCTTTAAGATATACTCCTAGAAAATTATTAGTAAATTCATATAATAATTTAATTATTATAGAAAGTGATAATCATACAATGAGTAAAGAAAAAAAGAATAAATTTATAGAGAATTTATCTAAATATTCAAAAAATAAAAATGAAGTAAATATAGAAACAACAAATCCATATTTAAAAAGTGGAAATTGGGGAAGTTGTATAAGAATAATAGATCCAAAGAATATAGAAGAAAATTTAGATTTAATAGAATTTGAAAATAATGAAGCAGCAATATCAGCCAATTTATGTATATTAAATTCAAAATTAGAAATAGAAGAAGAAAAAAATAATTTAAATGGTAAAAATACAGAATTTTTAATAATTGGAACAGTAAATAATTTTGTTCAATTACCTCATCCTTCTTTTACAGAATGTAATATATGTTTATTTAAAATAAATGAAAAAGGAACAAAAATAGATTTTATTTTTAAACAACAAGTACAAGATTTACCTTTAGCATTTTGTGAATATCAAAATAAATTATTATGTGGAATAGGAAATAAATTAATATTATATGAGATAGGGAAAAGTCATTTATTAAAAAAAAGTGAAATAAGAAAAATAAATGATCAAATAACAAAAATATTAGTAAATGGACAAAGAATATTAATAGGAACAATAAAGAATTCATTTTATTTACTTAGACATAAAACAATAACAAATCAATTTTATATATTTTGTGATGATGTATTAACAAGATATATTCAAGATGTAATATTTTTAGATTATGATACAATAGCTGCATGTGATAAATTTGAAAATTTTTTTATTTATAGAATACCAGAAAATGCAGATGAAGAAAATGAAAATGATCCAATGGGTTCTTTAAAAAAATGGGAAGTTGGTTTTTTACATGGTGCTTCTTTTAAATTAAATTTAATAGCACAATTTCATATTGGAGATATGATAACTTGTATTAGAAAATGTAATTTAAAAAATGATCAAGATAATAATTTAATATTATATGTTACTATTTCTGGAAGAATTGGAGTTTTTATTCCTTTTAAAACTAGAGATGAAGTTGATTTCTTTATTCATTTAGAAATGTATGAAAGAATTGAAATTGAAAATTTAAGTGGAAGAGAACATTTAATGTTTAGATCTCTTTATGGTCCTGTTAAATGTGTTATTGATGGTGATTTATGTGAAGAATTTCTTGGTTTAGAGCATAATAAACAAAAAAGTCTAAGTTCGCAATTAGAAGAAAATACAAATGAAATTAAAAATAGATTGGAAAATATGAGATATAAAGTTTATTAATTAATATTTAAATTATTATTTCTATTAGTTTTTGTTTTTATTATTATTTTTTACTTTAAAAAATCAAATAATATATTTTTGAGTTTATTGAATAAAAATATATATTTTGTTTGAAAAATAATTTCCACATAAATTAAGTTAATTATCATTTTTTAGAATATTATATAAATTGAATTCTATAATTTTCTAAGTTAATTTAAGAATTAAAAAAAAAAAATTTTATTTATAAAATATTTTTTTTTTGAATATAATGAAAAAAATTTAAATTTATTATTTTTTTAATTTTTGTTTCATAATAATTAATATTATAAATATTTAATTTTTAGTTTTTATATAATTTTCAATAAATGTCTTTTATTATTTTCACTTCAATTTTGTTTATTTCAGTTTCAGTAATATTCATAATAAAATCATACCAATCTTTCAAATTTAATGAAATTCAAAAATCAAAATATTTAAAATTAATGACAATATCTCCTAAATTAGAAAAAGAAATATCAAATTTTAAAAAAAAGCCAACAACAATTTCTTTTGAATTTAAACAATTGAATAAAGAAAGAAAAACTTTTGAAAAATTAAAATGTTTATGGAATTCAAAAGAATATATAATTAAAAATCAAAAAAAAATTTCATTTGAAGTTTTAGATTTACCTAAAAATAATTATATTACTCTCTTAAAAATTTCAATGGCTAATGAAAAATATGAAAAAGAATTTTTAATAAATGTTTATTATCATCAAAATAATATTTATACTATTTTTATAGATGATGATGATAATTCAAATATTCAAAAATATTCTTTAGAATGCATTTTTTATTCTTTATTAGAAGAATCTCTTCCAAAAAATATTCAAGTGAAAAGTAATCAAGTGAAAAAAAATATAAAAATTAAAGAAGATTTTCAAATAAATAATAGAAAAAGATTTACTTTAATAAATCTCACTTGTATAGAATGTGTTAATGTTATTAATGAATGTTCTGATTTAAAAATTGATTGTTTTCATTCAATTTTTGATCAAAGTGATAATAATATTTTTTTAAATGTAAGAATTATAAATAAAAAAAAAAATGCTTGTTTATTTTTAAATAAAGAAGAAAAACAAATTTATGAATTAAATGAAAGAGAAAAAAATTTTTTTAAACTTTTTAAACAACTAATAATAAATAAATTCATTATTCCTAATATTGATAAAAATATTGAATCTTTAAGAATTAATCAAATAAATTTTTATTCAGATTTTCTTAATTTTACTCAAAGATATAGAATTAATGATGAAGAAGAAAAAAAAGATTATAATGAATCAGAAAATAAATCATTTAATCATTCAGGAAAAGAATTTTTTGAAATATTGGAAGATGAATTAAAATATATTAAATTATTATTAAAAAAATATTTTGAAATTCCATTTTCAGAAAGATTTAAAGAAATTAAAGAAGAAGATTATGAATTCACAATAGAATTAATATATATATATATTGCAGTTTTCCATAAAAATGCTTTTGTTTCATTAATCCAATTTGAGAAATTAAAAAGAGAAGTTGAAAAGAAATTTTTAAAAGATAAAAATAAAGTATTTTCATTAAAAGATAAAATTAAAATATTACATAATTTACGAACTTATATTATGAAAAATAACAATAAACAAGAAAATCCTTATTTATTAGAAAGATTAATAGATTTGCCTTATTATTCTCCTTATTTTAGTTCAAAATTATTTTATAGAGAAATTATAGAAAAATTGAATACTAATTCTAAATTAAGTTTTATATATCTTCAATTAAATTCAGGTTCAGGATTAGATTATAATATTAATGAATATGTTTATAAAATAATTATGATTCCTTTATTTTTAATTAAAGATCATTTATTAAATGATGATTCACTTTATTTTTTTAGATATTTTTTAAATGATGAAAATTATGGTTTTACTGATTGTTATACTCAAATTCATTCTTTTAATGAATTAATGTTATTTGGTGTAAATCAACCAATTTCATATAATAAAGATGATAATAAAACAGTCAAAATAAACTTTACTTATTTTCATGAACAAGGACATAAGAAATTTAATGGAAATAATAATATGGAATGTTCTCCAAAATATTTTTTTAATTCAAAATTAGAAATTGTAGATAATTTTAATGATGAATTTGGATATGGAGGAGAATCTGGAAAAACTATTGATTATTTTTTATTCAATAATAATAAAAACTTCATTTATAGAATTCTTGAATCAATATTAGATTTAAAAGAATTATTAAATGTTAATTTATATATTTCAGATTCTTTCAATGAATTAAACAAATTAATAAAAGAAATTGATAAATTTGGTTTAAGAAAAAATCAAACATTTTTAATTAAGAAAAATTTAAAATTAAATAATAATAAAAAAATGACAGAAGAACAACAAAAAATAAAAGGACCTTATAAATATTATGATTTAGGAATTTATTGGTTAAAATAAATTTATAAAAATAATAAATTGTTAATTATGTTTTTTTATAAATTATAATAAATTTAAGATAATTGATTAAATACTTTTAATTTTCTAATATATATTTTTATAATACATAATGTATTGTAATTTTTTTTTTGAACAACTATTTTATACTTAAACAATAAATTGATTTTTAAAAAATTTAATTTTAATATTAGAAAATATAAATAATATTTTTTTAAAAATATATTTTTAAAATTTTTTCTTTATATCAAATTTTTTCTAAACTTAATAAAAACTTTATATTTAAAGAATTTTTAATATTTTTTCAGTAATTCATCATTAATTTGTTTTTGTAAAGCCATACATTCTTTTAATAAACCAGAGAATTCATTATCATTTGCTTTAGAATCTATATAAGTTTGTAATCCATAGATTTGATTTTCATTTGCTTGCATTTTTTTTTCTAAATCTCTCATTCTTTTATATATATCATTTTCTTCTAATTGAGCATTTTTTGTTCTATTTTTCAAAACTAAAGAAGTTAATAATTTATCATAATTATCTTTATTTTGTTTTAAAATAACTAATAGATTTTTCATTCTATCAGAATCTCTTTGAAGAAATTCTTTTTGAGAATCAATTTTATCAAATTTATCACTAATTTCATTATTAATTCTATTTAATTTATCTTTATAATTTTTAATATCTTTTTTAAGAGTATCATCTAATTTTTCTAATCTTTGTAATTTAACAACTAATTCTTCATATTTAGCTTTAGCTTCTTCTAAAGTATTAACAGATTTTTCAATCATATCTTTTTTTTCTCTAATTTTTTCTTTAATTCCAGCACCAGAATTTTGTAAAGGAGCTTGTCCAGAATTAATTTTATCAGAAATATTTTCTAATAAAGCAACAACAACTTCTTCTTTTGCTTGAATTTCTTTATAATGATTTCTTTTAATACTATCATAATTTTCAATAAATGCAGAATATTCTTTATCTTTTTGACTAATTGAATCAACTGCTTTTGTATTATCATTATTTGCACTTGATTTCATTTCTCTTTCTAATTCTATTATTGATTTTTTATGACTTTCTATTATTTTCTTTGTATCTGGTATTTTTTTATCTATATTATTCTTTTCCATTGTTTGTTCCTTTGCCTTTGCTACTAATCTTTGTTTTAATTCATCTATACTTAATCCTGCTTCATTTGTTTGTAATTCTAATTCTTCTTTTTTTCTTTGTAATTGACTAATTGAATCTTTTAATTTATGTGCTTCCATTTTATTTGGATTACTTTTTAATATATTTTCACCTTCTATTAAATCTCCATTTAATTTTGCCATTTCTTCTCTTAATTGATATATCTTCATAATATAATTTTGATTATCTTCTCTTATTTGTTCATATTCTGATTTTTGATCAGGATCTAAATCTAATAATCTTTGTTCAATATTTTGTACAACTTTATTATTTTCATATTCAACTTCTTCTAATTCAGATAAAATTTTAGATTTTTCAATATATAAATTATCACTTTCATCCATTTTCTTTTTATTATACATTTTCATTCTATTATAAACCTCTTCAATATCTTCTGCTTTCATCATACTTCTATATTTATCACCAGCTAAATTATAATCAGCTAATTCACCTTCTAAATTTTGAACTTCTTTTGAAAGAACTTCATATTGTTTGTTTAAATTTGCATAGGTAGTCATATCTGAATTAATAGCACCAATTTCATTATTCATATTTAATATTTCTTTTGTAATATCGTTTATCTTAGTTTTCAAAAGAGTAATATAATAAGTTTTATCTTGAATTTTTCTTTCAATTTTTTGTCCTCCACTTCCTTGAACAACTCCACTTAATCCTTGTCTTGATACAGCTCTATCAATTACTTTTGTATCTGTTGTAAATCCTATTGATTTCATTGTATCTTGATTTATTTGACGTTGTCCTGTTGGTAAACGACCTGCTCGAGAACCTGCACGAATATTTGACATTTTTTTATATTTTTTTGAAACTTATGATTTTTATATACAATCTTTTTAGAGGTGTTTTAAAATTGATATTTAAATTAATTTTTTTTTTATTATTTTAACTCATCAAATTTTTTTTTTGTTTTAACATTTTAATTTTATTTTTTTTTCTTGTTTTGTATATATTATTTTATGAGTGATGAAGAAGATTTTTTGCCTACTTTAAATGATAAAATTAAGTATGATATTGATGATGATAGAAGAAGAATTAGTAATATAGATAAAAATAAAAAAAAATGGAATAAAAAAGAAACTCCAAGTCAAGAAAAAAAGAAAAAAGAAAAAAAAGAAGTAATTCCAACTACAATAATAAATACAGAAACTATAGATAATGCAAATCATTTCTTTTCATTAAATAATGTATTTTGTACTTTACATCAAAAAGAATTTATTAAATTTGATTGCAATGATTTTTCAATAGTTTGTACAAAATGTATAGAAGAAGGAAAAGAAAGTCATCTTCAATTTTCAAATTTAATAAATAAGAATAGAGAAAAAAAAATATTACCAGAAGATACAATAACATGTTATAATCATAATAATAAAAAAGGGAGTTTTTATTGTGATCAATGTAAAGAATTTATATGTAAATATTGTTTTGCTGAAAATCATAGAACACATAAATGTCATTTACCTGAAGTAATATCAAATGAATTTAAACAATATATAAATGATTCAATTAATAATGCAAAAACTTTAAAACCTGTTTTAGATAAAACTATAGAAGAAATTTCAGAAATTTCTTCTAATTTACAAATCCAAAAAAATGAAATTATAAAAATTCCTTCTTCTACTATTGTTAATATTACTAATAAAAATAATACTGAAATTGAAGAATTTTTAAATAAATTCAATAATCTTTTAGATAATTTAGATAATGATGTTAACTCTGATTTTGAAAGACATGAAAAAATAAAAGAAAAAATACAAATTTATATAAAAGAAATAAATGAAATTTCCAATAAAATAAAAAATGAAGATAATAGTTTAAATAATTTTCAATTATGTATTTATCACAAAAAAGGAAAAGAAAAATTAACTGAAGTTATAAATTTTATTTCAACTTCATTGAATTTTTTAAATATAAAATTAGTTTCTTTAATTGAAAAATGTGAAAAAACAAAACCAGATTTATTAAATGATTTAACTTTATTAAATAAATCACTTTCAAATTATGAAAATACATCAATGTCATCTATATTAACAGGACAAGCTTCAAATAGTATTTTATTAAGAAGATTTTTACGTTTTATTCATAATGAAATTAAATTCTTTAAAAATACTTCTTTATTAGTAAAGGCAAATTCTCAAATTTTTTTATCAGGATTATCAATTTGTGGTATTTATATTAATAGAAAAAAAATAAAAGATCCAAATAATGAATATAATAATAATTTATTAAATAGACCATCATTAGATCTTAAAGTTAATATATATTCATATGATATTGATTCAAACATTAAAGGAGAAAATATATTTAAAGAAGATTTTAAAATTTATGGTGTTATTGATTCAAATGATCCAAGTCAAATTATTAATTTTTCAACAGGAGTTAAATTTCATAATGACCAATTTTATTTAATTACAATAGAAAATGTCTCAACTGAAAGTTATTGTGATTTATGGGTAGGAAATATTGGAAGTACGAATAAAGGTACTCAAACTATAAAATGCCATAATAGTAATACAGAATTTGTATTTAAAGAAACTCAAGGTATTCAAACTGATTTTGATGAATTTAATTCAGGATTAATTGAAGGTATTCTTTATTGCAAAACTTAGATTTAATTCTCCTTTATCATTAAAAATTGTTATTTAAATAAATTATAAATCTCTTAATAACCATATTTATATAAAAAAACTAAAAATTTATAGGTAACTAAAAAAAAAATTAAATAACATGTATCAAATTTTATTAAAAATCTGTTTTATATAATTTGATTATTTGTAAAAAATGAGATAAAAATGATAGTAAATAAGTTTTACAATCTTCTTCCTCTTCTTCCTCCAGCTCTTCTGGTAGAATCAGTAGGAATAGGAGTAACATCTTCAATTCTTCCGATTTTCATACCTAACCTAGCAAGAGCTCTCATAGCAGCTTGTGCACCAGGACCAGGAGTACGAGTATCAATACCTCCTCTTCCACGAAGTTTAATATGAATAGCATCAATTCCTAATTGTTTTAATCTAGCAACAACATCAGCAGCTGCCATCATAGCAGCATAAGGAGAAGATTCTTCTCTATCTGCTTTCACTTTCATTCCTCCTGTTACACGAGCATATGTTTCACGACCTGATAAATCTGTTACATGAATAAATGTGTCATTGAATGTTGCAAAGATATGACATACTCCAAATGTTAATGTTCCATCTGATTTCTCTGGACCAAGATATACTACTTTCTGAGTTGCTGCTTCTTCTCCTTCTTCTCCTTGTTTTCCTTTTTGTTTTGCTTTTGCTTTACTCATTTTTTTTTGTATCTAAATGAAAATATTATTTATTTTTGAAAATTAAATTAGTTTTTTTTTTATTTTTTTTAATGGTTTTTTTATTTTTTTTTTATCTTTTTATTTTTGTTTTTTTATGGATTTTTAATTTGTTTTAAATATAAATCTTAATGTTTAAAAAAAATACAAAAATTCAAAATTAAAATAATAAGTAAAAAAAACATTTTAAATAAAGTTTTTTTTATGTAGTTTATTTCAAAAATGATATATAATCAACTTTTAAAAAAGATCATTAAAAAAAAGAAAGAAGATTTAATTCATTCTTCTAATCAATTTATTAATTTCTTCTTCTCTATTACCCCAATCACCACCATTAATAAAAGAATGATTCTTATTATTCCATCCTCCTCTTGGATTATTCATTTTAAAAGTCCAAAGGAAAGAATTAGCTTCTTTGAAATGAGGACCAACTTGATAAATTTCTTCAATTAAATCTTCAATACAAGTAATACCATATTTTCCAAGTGATTGTTCAATAATTGTATTATCACTTAAAGGAATTCTTGAATGATTAACTTTAGCAAATCCTCTTTTATAAATTAATTCAGAAATAGTTTTTCTATTTGGATAACCATAAACAACATAAGGTTCAACTCTTTTTAACATATTCATTGTTGCTTTATTAACTTTAACAAAAACTCCATTATTTAATTGTCTTAATCTAAATAATCTTAAAATTTTTGTTACTTGAGGTCTAATATGATTTATACCTTTTATTCTAATTACAAAAGCTACTTTTGCTTCTGGTGCTAAATAAAAATTACCTGAATTACGTGCTTCTCTTTTCATATCTATTAAATGTTGTTCTTCTTTTAATAAATTCTCATGATATTGTTTTCCACGAGATAACCATTCTTCTCTTCTTTTTTTTATTAACTCTTTTTTCTCTTTTCTTGATTTCTCTAATGCTTCTTTCTCTTTTACTTCTCTTTCTGTCTTTTTCTCAAATGAGGCTGGAACGAAGGTGTCTTTTATCATTTAAATGGATATTTTCACAATTAATTTTTAAAATTATTTATTTTGCAAGAAATTAATTATTTTTTTTTTTCATTTTTAGTTTTATTTTTTTATTTTATGGAAGTTTAACTTATTTTCGATTATTATAATTATTTAAAAACATCTAATTAATCTTTTATCATCAATTTTATTTTAATATTTGTTGTATTTTCTAAGGAAATATTTGGAACAATAAATTATCTTGAACAACAATCATATAGAAAAAATATTTGAATTTAATTGGAAATAGTAAACAATTTTTTAAAATAGAAACTTAGAAAAAGTAAAATAAATAAACTCCTGAATATTAATAAATTCACGAAAAAAAATATTTTTAATAAATTTTTTGAGATAAAATGAAAAAAATAGTTTAATTATTTTTAAAAATAATTTATTGGAAATATAGAAATTTAAAAAGAAATAATCAAGACTAACAATTAAAAATAAAAAAATAAATTGTTTATAGTAAGAAAAAAAGAATTTATATAATTTTTGAAATCCTTATTTTTTTTATTACAATTTACTTTTTTATATAAACCATTGATTTTATTAATTTTCATAAAACTAAATTTCTTAAAATAAAATGAAGATAATGAGACAATATAATATTAATAAATAAAGAGATATTTAAAAAAAAAATACCATTTTTCAAAATAAGTATTCTATTAATATTTTTATTTAACAAAATACTTAATGAATATATTTTTATTTTTTGGAATAGATTTATATTTTTCATTTAAAGACCAATTTATTAGATTTAATCTTGAATTCTTAAATACCAAAAATTTTTTTATAATGAATCAAAAAATTAATCATAAAAAAAAAATTTGAAAAGTTCCCATTTAATTAAAATTTATTTTTAAAAAACATTGATAAAAAGTTTTCAAATTTTAATAAATGTCAAAATGGAGAAAAGTAATACAACATAATTCTTGGATGAAAGTATTTAAAAAATATCTTTTAAATGTAATAAAAATAATAAATCAAAGAGAATTAGTAAAAGAACTTTTTAGAACAGAATTAGAAATAAATGATTTAATAATAAAAGAAGCTTCAAAGCCAATAATAGATATATTTAATTTTAGAAGTAAAAGAAATTCAATAATAAAAGAAAAAAATATTAAAGTTTCAACAAAAAAATCAATTTTAGAAAGAAAAGTAGATATTTTAACTTTTTGTTTACTTCAATTTAAAGGTTTAATTCGTTATTTACATTATCATGGAGTAGTTAAAGAAGATATAAAAAAAATGTCAAATTATATAACACATAAAAAAATAAAGAAAGGAAAATATATTTTTCGAAATAATGAAAGATCAGATGCTTTATATGGTTTAATTAAAGGTAAAATAGAATTAAGAAGATTAAATTCAAATGATTATACAAATAAATTTAAAATTGAATTAATGAAAGATAATTTTTATGATATTGATTTTGAAGAAAATATTCCTTTTGAAAATTTTATGTCTGATTGTGAAGATGATGGTCAAAGTAAAAATGAAGAAGAAGAAGAAGAAGAAAATGATAATAATAATTATTATGATAATAATAAATATACTGATAAAATTTTTAACGAGGAAGATAAATCAATTAAAAGTTTAGATTTTAAAAATGAAGAAGATTTAGATGATCATATTGATAATATAATATATTCAAAAAGAAAAAAACAAATTGATTTAAGTATAAAATTTAAAGAAAAAAAAGAAAAAAAAAAAGAAATAATAAATATAATAAAGGCAATTAGAAAACATCAAACACCAAATGCTCCTTTTTCAAAAGAAACTTTAGCAAAATTTATAAAAGAATTTGAATATATAGATAATATTCTTTCACCAGGAGAATGTTTTGGAGAATTAAATTTATTAAATAAAAATTTTTTAAATTCTCCAATTTATTGTATAGAAGATTCAGATTTTTTTATTTTAGAAAGAGAATTTTTCAATAAAATATTATTAAAAAGTTTCACAAAAAGTCATATTAATAAAATAAGATTTATAGCTGATAAATTTCCTTTATTTAAAAATGAAATGAAAACTTCAAATTTATTAAATCAAGTAGTTCCAACTTACTTTGAAAAAGAAGCTTTAATTTATACTCCTTTTGATAAAGCTGAATTTTTATATTTAGTTTATCAAGGAGAATGTAATTTAATTTGTGTTGAAAATGCAAAAAATAAAGAAGATTATATAATAAAAACTAATAAAAGGAAAGTTATTTCTAAAATTTTAATTGGAGGAATTGCAGGATTTGAAAGTTGTTTAAATGGAATTAAAAATTATGAAAATGCTTTAATTGTTTCTCAAGAATATTCTGTTTTATTTAAAATTAATGTTAATTATATTTCTCAAATTTATAAAGGATTTAAAAAGAGCATTAGACCTCTTTATCAACAACAAAAAAAAATTTTTACTGATTTGAATAAAAAAAATTTAAAAATTAAATTGAATTTATGGTTAAAAAAAAAAAATTATGAAAAAAAATTAAAAAAAGAGAAAGAAAATGATTTCGAAAAAAAAAAATTAATGTTTTATAAAAATAAACATATTCATAGAAGTTGTTTAAGTGGTGATGGAATTATTTTTAATAATAATAATATAAAATTACAAAAAAAAATTTGTAATTTAAATTTAAATAGTCATGAAAATAATAAAATTTTATATAAAAGAAATCTAATTAAAAAAAATTTTATGTTTAATAGTTTAAGTAAAGAAAAAATTTCAAGAAATCCCAAAAACCAAGACAATGAAAAAAAAGGTGTTTTTAAAAATTATTGTTTAACAATTAAAAATTCAATGTATAATATTTATTCTAATTCGGTTAAAAAACTTGTTGATAAAAATTTTTCTTCTTTAAATAGTTTTTCTTTATATAATTCTTCTTTTGCAAAAACAAGAATGACTTATTCAAATGATAATTTAAATAAAAAAAATTATCTCTTTAAGAATCTTCTTACAAATTATAGGACTGGAAAATTTGAATTACCTTTTGTAACACAAATTATAAATTCTGATTGAAAATTATTATTGTATATTTTTTTTCAATAATATAAAATTTGTTTATAAGAATAATAATTATATTTAAAGTTTTACTTATAAAAATTTGTTTTTGATGAAAATATTTCATATATTTTAATTTATAAAAATAAAAAATATATCAATGTTTAAATAATTTTGATTTATTTTAAAATAGTTCTTCAAAATTGAATTTCATAATAAATTTTCATTTTTAATTCTTGAATTTTACTCCAATGCTATTATAAATGTTCAAAATTCAGAAATTAAATTAAAAGTTTCAATTGATTCATTTATTTTAAAAATATATTATCGATTATCGATTATATCATTTTTATTCATCAATTGAAATTCTTTCAAAGAAATACAATAAAATTTTATGTAAAATAAAGAAAAAAAAAATGATAATAAAAAAATGAAATATTATAGTCTTTTTCTTCAATAATATCAGCATTTAGTCTAATAGATATGTGTAATATACCTATAGAATTTTAATAATTTAAATAATTTATATAAAAATTAAAACTTAATATTATTTTAACATTAAAAATAATTTATATGAGAGAAAAAAATAGGAATTGATACCTATATATTAAATAAATTTTTAAAAATAAACAATTTAAAATAATTCAGAAGTACAAAATTTACATTTCATTTCTGAATTTTCACTTATTTCATTTGAACCTCCACATATAGGACAATTTATTATACATTTTTCCATATCAACATCTTTAGTATTATGTTCTTCTTCATATTTATTGTTAGAAACTTGTTTATACACATAGAGTTTGGTAATATTCAAATTATTTTTATTAATATTTATTTTATCTAATTGAAAATCCAAAAGTAAAAGTTCTGTAATTTTATTTTTTTTTAAACAATAATTCATTTCATAATCAATAAAAGGAGGATAAGATAAAATTAATTCACAATCAATACTTGATATAATAAAATACCTTATTAAAGTTTTACAACTTTCTTTTGTTTTCAATTTTTCATAATCATAAATATTTCTTGTAATTTGTCTTTTCTCTGAACAATTTTTTAAATAAAAATTTGGATTATTTAAATCGAATTTAGACTCTAATTCTTCAGGAATATACTGAATTTTTGATTCATATATTTTTATTGAATTATCTATTTCTTCAATAAAATTAGGATTTTCATTTATAGCATACATTTTTCCTTCAATTATTTTTTCATTTATTAAACTATATTTTTCTTTTGATTTTTTTATTAATTCTATTACTTCTTTTGCATTTATTACATTTTCATCTTCTTTTATTTCTTTTAATATTTTTGTTTTTTCTATTATATTTTCAGTTCTATTTATAAAAAATTGAATAAAATTATTATTAAAATTATTAATACTTGGCAATAAATTTAAATAATTAAAAACTCCATCAGATTGAAAAAGAAGTTTAAAAAAAATTTTTGCTATTCCAAAAAATTCTTTTTTTGAAGAAAATAATGTTGAAATTTTTTGAAGAATTGTTTCTTTTTCATTATTAATTCCACTAACAAATTTATTTGTAAATTTATTTTCTTCAAAATTCAAAATTGGAATTCCTAATAATATTTCATTTTTAATTCTTGCATTTATATCAGTGCTTTCATTAGTGTTTAAAATTTCAAAAATTAAATTTAATGTTTCAATTGATTCATTTATTGTAGTAATATTATTAACTTTTTTATTGGCTATATAACTTAAAATATCATTTACAAAATCATTATCTATATTAATATCACTTTTATATTCATCAATTAAATAAATTAATTTTCCAAGAAAATAATTATTATAATCATTTTCAATTACTTTTTTATAAAATTTATCACATTTAATACATATTATATCAATATCAGATAATTTTTTATTTTTAGAATATTCAAATAAAATTGAAATTACTTCTATTAAAGGTTCAAATCTACCTTTAATATTTTTCATTGAATTTCTATTATCTTGTTTATAAATTGGTGATTCTTCTCCTAAAATAAAATCAATACATTTACTAATTAAATTATTATCAATAAAATATTCTTTTATTTCTTTACTCTCTTGAACTAATTTTAATAATAATAAATTATAATAAAACATAAAATTCCATTTTTTCGACAATTCAATTGGAATAAATGAAAGTATATAATTAATAATATTATATCCTTTTTCATTATTTATTTCTTGTTTTATTATTCTACAAAGAGTTTTTGATATATAATTACATATTGGAATTCCAAGTTCATTATCTTGAACTAATAAATAAGAATTTATTATTATTTCTTTTTTTGGTTCTAAATAATTTTCTAGAAAGGAATTTAAAAAAATTGGAGTAAAATCATATAATTCTATTAATATTTCAATTATTTTTTCTAAATTTGATTTAAAATATGATTTTGAAATAATTGAAAAAATAAATGAATTGATTAAATTAATATATGAATTTATTTCATCTATTTTATTTTTATCTCTTTTTAAAATATCTTGAATTTCTAATAAAATATTTTCAATTAAATCACTGAAATTTTGACTAAATATTTTTTTATCATTAATAAATTTAGAATTATCTTCTTGAATTTCATTAATAAAAGGAACATTTAAATTTTCATTTTCTTTATCAATATAATCTATAGCATCTTCATAATTAATTAATTTAACATATTCATTATTTTCTTTGATAAAAACAATTTTTCCTTCTTTATCAACTTTTTTAACATTTTCAATAATATCTTTTTCATTTTCAAACTCTTCAATATTCTCATCATTATCAATATTTTTTAAAACTTCAATAATAACAATATTTTTAATTTTCTTTTCATAAATTAGCATATATGCACTAGCGCTAAATTCATTATTAATATTATCTTGTTTTTTATTTCCTCCAAACATATCTTTTTCAAAATTAGGATTTAAATATTCTGTAACTTCCATATCATTAAACTTTATCCAAGGTCCATTTTCATCTTTTAATTTTGAATTAATAAAAGAATAATAATGACCATATTGTGCTGTTCCTGAATGAACAATAACTCCTATTAAATTATATTCATAATTTTCATCATTTTTATTTTTATTATTTTTATCTGAGGTATAATTTTTTAAATTTATTTTTTTTTCAAATTCTACTCTTGAATTTATTTTTTCTAATTGAAATGTTTCATAATTAAATTTATTTCTTTGCAAATGAATTATTAAAATATTTGGTAAATTTTCTAATATTATATTTTTAACATGTGTAATTTTATTTTTACATTTATCACATTTATAATCTTCAATATTTTCTTCTCCTATATATTTATTTAAACAATCTTTTAAATTATTACAATTAGAAATATCTAAAGAAATATCATAAATTTTTTCTTTTCGAGTATTTATATTTTCACAATTAGAATTTTTACATTTTAAATTAGTACTAGAAATTCCAACAAAAATACTATTAATTAAATATTTATATTTTGAATTTTTTAACAAATTTTCAATTTGTTCCATAAATCTTAATAAAAATTCTTGAGCATCACATTGAATATTTATATTAGTTGGATTACCATCATAATCTTTAAAACTATAAACAAAACTTTCAGGAGAAAAAAATTTTCTATCAGAATAATTTAAATAATAAAACATTTTTTGTAATTGAAAAAGAATATTATCTGTATTTTCAAAATTTATTTCTGTTGTTAATATTATTTTTCTAAATAATGGTATCATAAAAAATTGTTGAATTACACTAATCATATAACAAATTGAACATAAATTATATATTCCTAAATATCCAAAAGATGATTTACTTTCTAAATTTGGATTATAATTTTTTTCATTTTTTTCTTTTATTAAAGATAAGTAATTTGTTATATTTTTTATTTTGGGTTCTGAAAAAAATAATTTTATATTTGTTTCTGGGTTTAAACTTATTAAAATTGTTATTATTTCAAATAAAATTTTATTATATTCTAATGATTGATAATTTAAAAAAATATTTTCTTCATCTTTTATAAAATCATTTATTAAATAATTGTTTATTATGAATTTTAATATTTTATCACTTTGAAAATTATTTATTTTTGTATTATCTGTTTTAAATATTGAAAGAATGTCTTTTATTATTTTTAAATAATCACAAAAAATTCCTTCTGGAGGGATTTTTTCTATATTTAATAAAACTTCTATAAAATTATTTAATATATTATTTAATTTTTTTTTATTTGATTTTAATCCAATTGTGATAATATTTTCATAAAACAAAAATTGATATTTTATATTTTTCATTTTTGACATTAATTCATTGTTTAAAATTTCAGGTCTTATTTTTTCTTCAAATTTTACTAAATCTTTTATTTTATCTTCTGAAATTTGATTTAAAATTAAAATATTTGAAGAAGAAAAATATTTACAAATGTCAATGTCTTCCTTATTAAAAGAAAAAACATTTTTTAAATATTCTTCAAAAATATTTATTTCATCTTCAGTATCAATAAACATAATAATTGTTATTAATTTTACAAGAAAATTGATAATATCTTTTAAATAATTAAAAGCTTTTTCATTATGAGATAAATCTTTCAAAATTTTAAAAATTTTTAATAAAACGTTATTTAGTGGTAATTTTCGTAAAATGTTTTCTTGCTCTTTATTAAAGTTTAATTCATAGAATTCAATCTCTTTTTGCTTTTCTTTATTTTGAAGATAAAAAAAAAAATCATCATCATTTAATATATTTACTAAACAATTATAAATTATTTTAATACATACTGAAATAAATTGAACAAAAGAATTTGAATAATTATCATCATTATAATTTAAAAAATCTTTTATTAAAAGTTCTAAGGAATTATTAATAAAATCATTAATTAATTCCTTATTTCCATCTTCATTTTTTTCAATAATGGATAATAAAATTTGATAAGAATAATTTTTGACATTAACATTATTTTCTTTAATCAAATCTTCAAAATTAGTTTCAAAAAATTTATTATAAGTATCTTTATTAGTTTCAAGCATTTGAATAATTTGATAAGCTTTTTCACTAATATTCTGATTGTCATGATTCATTAGAGTAAAAATTGTATCGAAATATTCTTTATTATTACTTAAAAAACTTCTCGGCATAAATTCTCTTTTTTCATTTTCTATATAATAAATATTAGAATTTTCATCAATTAAAGCATCACATTTTTGTAAATCAAATCTATAATCTAAATTTAAAATATGATTCCAACAAATATTTTCATCTTTATTAATTAAATCAATATAATATCTAATATATTCTTTAAAGGATAATTTTTCATCTTTATCTCTATCATAATTATTAAAAATTTCTGAAACTAATTTTTCAGAATTATTTATATCCAAAGTTGCATTTTGAATATATTGTCTAAATATATCTTTATCCATAAATCCTTTATCTGAATATTGATAAAAAATTTCTGTAAAAACTGCATTGGCTCTTTCACTCAAGAATGCTTTATTATCTGCTAAAGACTCTTTTTTTATTGATTCAAATATATCCTTTTTTTTACTTATTTTAAATACATTAATTTTATTAATTTCTTCATTATTATTTATTATCGAAGACAGAAAATTTCCATTTAATTTATTTTCAATTTCATTTGAATTTATATTTAATGAAAGTAAAATAACTGGAATATTTAATTCTTTTGATATTTCTTTTTTCAAATCATATATTGTTGAATTATTATATAATTTACCAATTAAATCTAAATCACTTTTTGGATTATGATAAAATGAATTTTGGACTTTTATATTTATCGGTATTGTTTTAATTGATTCCCTTTCATGAGAAATTACGTTAGCAGTACCATAAAACTCACTATAAGAAATTAATGAAAAAATAACAAACAATATCCCTTTTATATTATTTTCATTTTCTAAGTCTAAATTTTCTAAAGAAAATTTAATTAATTCATCCCATATTTTATATCTTTCTTCAGGAGAAAAATTTCTCAATATAAAAGTTGAAATTAAATTATCTATTAAAGAATTCATTGAAAAATTTATTATAATATTCCAAATAATGTCAAAATGGGTATATTTTAATGGATTTAATGTTTCTTCTTCTTTTGTATCTTTTGTATTAAAATCAATGAATAAATTATAAAAATATTTTATTAAAATATCATCTACTAAATCTTTATTTTCATTATTTAAACAAAAAATTTTTAATTTATCAAATAATTCATCATAAATTGGATAAATATCAATATATTTTTTTAGATGTAATTCATTTATCCAATTTAAAAATTCTTCTTGATATTCCTTATTGTTATTTTCAAAAACAAAAATATTAAAAAATTCTAATATTCTTTGTTTATTAATTAAACCTTTATATTCAGTAATATTTAGGATTGTCATAATATTTTGTAAAATTTCTATTTTAAAATTATTTTCAGGATTTAATGAAGTTTTACAATAATCAATTATTCTTTCAATAAATTTGTAACTTCCTTTATTTTTTGTAAAGATTTCATAAGATAATTTATAACATATATCTTTATGATATTTATCATCAATTGAAGTAAATAAATTAGCTAAAAAATTAATTAATAAATTTATATCTGATTCACCCTTATATAAATCTTCGGTTAATTTATTTGCATAAATAATGTATAAATAAATCATTTGTTTTAAATCATTTGAATTTTGAATAACAGAAAAAAAATTAATCATATATGAATAAGAATTTTCATTATCTTTTAATAATAAAAAATCATATAAATAATCTAAAACATCATTTGCAATTTTTTGAAAAGTAGTATAATTATTTGTTTTTGATGTTATATTAGTAAGTAATATTATATCTTGTTCAGTTAATTGTTCATATATAATTGAAGTTATTTTATTTATTATACTTTTTAGTAATTTATATGGCATTTGTTCTGAATTGTCTTCTAAAATTGAATATAATGAATTAGAAATATCTTTATTATTATTCTTATTTGATAAAATATAATTATATATTTTATCAATATCTCTTTCCTCAATTAATTGAAATTTAAATAAACTTTTAATAATATCTTCTCCTTTTTTTAATAATTCAACATGGATATTTATATCATTAAATAATAAATCAATAATATCACCTTCTTCATTATTCAACAAAAATTGAGAAATCATTAAAACTTTTTCATTAGAAATTTCATTTTTTGAATTTATTTTAAGTGTATTAGATAAAATATTTAAACCAAGAAGTTTTTTTTCAAAAATCTCATTATTTTTAAAACAATTATAACCAAATTCTATTTCAAAAGGCCCTATAATGGGATCAATATCAAAATCATAATATGCAAGAAACATTATTTCTCTTATTCTTTTAAATAATTTATCTATTTCAACCTTTGAAAATTGTTTATTTTTATCTAAAGCAAAATTCTTTAAAATTTTTTTGAATGAAGGAATTAAAGTATTTGGAATATAATCTTTCATAAAATGGATTGATAAATTTTTAAAAAAAAAATTAATGAATTCAATTATTATTACAAAATATTCTAAAGGAATATTTTCATTAATAATATCGATAATTTTATTCATAAAATAATTACATATATCAATATATTCCATAGAATAAATTTTATCTTCATTTAAAGGAATAACATAATTTTTATTTTTAAATGGGATATGCATATTATTTTCATTAAAATTAATATTATGAAAAGGACTTTGAGGATACATTTCATAAAATCTTATTTCAAATGATTCAGAATTGAATTTTCTTATTTTTGGATGATAAACATTAAAGGTTTTATTATATTTTTTATCATAACCATAATCTTTATTATCTTCATTATTATTAAATTGGTAACATACTGTTATACTTTTTTTTAATTTTCTAATTATATAACTTTTCATCCAATTATTTCCTATATCTAAACAATCTAATAAATCATCTTTTTTTAAATTATTTCTCCATTCAATTTCAGAATCATCTGTAAAAGTATTTTTAGGTTTTATTTTATAAGAATTTTTATTTATAAGAATCGATTTATCATCATTTAATATTTTTATTCTAATTTGATTATTTTCATTTATTGAAATTATTTCTCCTTGAGTCCATACATAATAATTATCTTCAACATATAAATAATCAATTATTTCATTTTCTTTATATTCATATTCATCAATTGGGAAATAAAAATTATAATATTTATCAAAAAGCTCATTTAAAGAATTGATGGAAGATGATTGAATATAAAAATTACTTTTTATTGAAAAAATATTAGATAAAAAATTTAATTTTAATAAATCTTCTGGTTTAAATTTCATTGAAGTAATTAAATCTATAAAATATTTAAAAAATTCAATTTGAATTGAAGTGGAAATTGTATTATTAAGTAAAAAAAAAAATAATTCATCTAATTGTTTGAATGTAATTATTTTATTTTGAATAATATTTTCTATATTTGATTTTATAAAATCTATCATATTTTCTAAAGATTTTAATGTTTTTTCATTTCGAAGATTTTTTATTAAAGAATTAAAATTTAAATCTTCTTTTTCATTTATTGTTGACATTTTTTTTATTAAAATATATTTTTCAAAAATTTGTGAAAAATATTAAAATTTAATAAATCAACATTTGACAAGGTTTATTATTATGTTTTTAAATAAAATTTTGTTAAATTAATTGTTTGAAAGGAAGAATAAAGTTAATTTTAATATTTGGTTTTAATAAAATAATTATTATTAATTATAATTTGGAAAAAAATTAAATTAAATTTAAAAATTAGTTGAATAATATCTCATAATTTCAATTTGAAAGCAAAAACCAATATATAATTTTAAAATATTTTTTAATAAGATTAAATTAGAATAAAATTTTTTAAATTTTTCAAATAAAATAAATTTTTAAAATTGATAATTAAAAAACCCTTTTTATTTTTTTCCAGCAATTAATTTTTCAGCTAAAATTTTTCTAGCTTCTAATCTTTTTTGTTCTTCCATAGTTAAATATTCTTCTTCTTTCTTTTTTCTTTCTTCTCTTTTCATTTTTAAAATCATTTCTCTATATTGTTTCATTTTTTCAATTCTTTCTTTTTCAATTTCATCAGTTTTTTTTTCTAATTCATTATTAGCATCACTTTTTTCAATAACACTAACTTTTTTATTTCCAAATTTATCTTCTAATTCATCATAATTACTTTTAGTATAAAAATTATTATTATATAATCCAGAAATTAATTCTCCTTCTTTTTTTTTTATTGGATTTAATTCATTTTTGTTAAAAAATGAATTTTTCATTGGTTCATTTCCACTTTTATTTGGATTATTTTCTAAACTTTTTTTAATTAAACTAGCAGCACTTTCTTTTATTGGTTCATTACTTATATTTTTTTTCTGATTATTAATATTTGCCTTTCCCATATTTATATTTTGATTATTATTATCATCATCATCTAATAAAGAATCAAATATTGGATCATCATTTTTTTCTTGTTTTTTATTATTATCTACTATTATTTTTGGTTCTTCTTTTGGTTTATTTATATTATATAAATTTGATTTAATTTCTATTCTTTGAGTTGGATTATTTTCTACTTTTTTATTTATTGGAATATCTTTTATATTTGGATTTGGAACTGGATTTTTATTTGTTACATTTTCATATATATTATAATTTTTATTTGGATTTGGAGTTGGAGTTGAAATATCATTTATTCTTTTTTCATTCAATTCATTACTATATTTTTTATTTGGATTTATTGAAGGAATTGGTGTTTGTCTTGTTTGTTGAATTGTTGGAAAAACAGGATTTTTATTTTCATATCTTTGAAATTTTTCATTTTGACTTTGTGTTAATGGAAAAGAATCATTATTATTATTATTATTATCAATATTATTATCTTTATTATCTATTTTTTCAGATATATCAACATCTTTAAATGTTTTTGGTTTATTTGGTGTTGGTGTATTTTTATTTATATTTTCATTTAAACCAAATTGAGAGTTTAATGTATTTATTTGACTTCCAAATCCTTTTCCTGATGATTCAAATTTTGCTTCTTTTTTTTGATTTGGATTATCTTTTTTTTCAAAAATATTACTTGCTAAATTTATATTCACATTTCCAACTGTATTTTTATTATCAATTTTTTTAGGTTCGTTTTTTTTTGTTTCTATTTTTTTTGGTTCCATTGTTTTAGTTTCTTCTTTTTTTTGTTGTTTTGGTTTTATATCTGATTTTATATCTGGTTTTATATCAACAGGTTTTGGTAAATTCTTTCTTTTCTCTTCTTCTAAACTTAATTTAATTGCTCTTCTCAAATCTTCTTCTTCAATTGCTTCAATTCTTCTTTTTTCTTCTTGTACAGCTAAAGACATTTTAATTGCTTGTTGCATTTCTTTATCAGAAACTTTTTTCATTTCTTTTTGAGAAGCAATTAATTTCTTATTTTTTTCTTTTTTTTCCATTTCTTTTTCAACCATTGCAATAATTTGGTAATTTCTTTTAGTCATCATTGATTTAAAATAATTGAAATTGTTAAAAGCAATTAATTGTTCAAAATATTTTTTATTTTTTTCATCTTCTAATCCTTTCTTTGCAGCTAATAAAAACATTTCTTCTGTTATTTTTGAATCATGACATAATTTTTCTAAAAGATTATCTATTAACATTGTAAATTCATTAAATAATCCTCCTTGTTCAAATGTATTTTCCTCTACATCTATAAAACTTATACAATTCTGATCTATAAAATCTTTTATTGGATTTCTAAATTCTGGAGATGATACTCTTTTTAATACATAATCATATACTTGATCTATATTAGTTAGTTGTGACATTTTTTTTATATGAATTTTCTCTTTTTTCTATATTTTTTAATTATTTTTTTTTCAATATTTATTAAACATTTTTTTTATTTATGTTAACAAAAAAATTATTTTATTTATTTTTATTTTTTCTGAATATTTTTCTTATTATTTTTTTTATTTTTTTATAATTTTCTTCTTTTTTTTTTTTAAATTTTTCAATTTCAATTTTTTTTTTTTTGATTTTTTTTAATTTTTGATTATTTAAAACATTCATTTTATTCTATAATTCATTTTTTTTCTTTTTTTTAATTAAGATATTATTTAATCCCTTTTTTAATGTCCTAATTTCATTTTTTTTAAATTTTTATATTGTTGTATTTAAATTATTTCTTCTTTCTCTTTCTCTTTCTCTTTTTTTTTTTCCTCTTTTCATTTCAAAATTACATTGAATATAATATATTTGAGATTTTCAATTATCAATATCATAATTAATTAATGAGTTAAATATTCTTGGCTTAATATTAAAAAAATATGATTTTTTTAATTTTTCTTCTTATTTTTTCCTTTCATCCTCTTTTTTGAATTTTTTTCTTCTTTTTCAAATTGATAATGTTTTTTATTCATAGGAGTTTTAAATAATTATTATGATTTAAAGAACTCAATAGTTTAGAATGATTTCTATAATTCTTCTTTTTAGCATTTTACCCTTTTTTTCAATAAATTTTAAATAAAGTTTTTTCACATATCGAATAATCCTCTTTTCATAATTTTTGAAAAGATTCATTTAACATTTTTTTCCTTAATTATCAATTGTCCTTTTTCATGAGTATTTTCTTCTTTTCCTTCAAATTAATCATATTTCTCTCATCTATAAAATTTCTTATTGAATCTCTTAATTCTTTACTTGATAAAAATTTTTTTTTACAAAATTCTGGTTTCTGTCATTTTAATACAGAAGTTTTTTTTCAGTTAATATTAAAAAATAGAAATGATGATGAAATTAATTATTTATTGATTTTTTGAGTATTTAAAGGTTTCTCTTTTAACAATAAAAATATTTTTTTGAAACAATTATTGAAATAAATATAATTAAAAGGAATAAAATATTTATTTATTTATTAGGATTTTAATTCAAAAAGAAAAAGAAAAAGAAAATCGAGAAAGAAAAAATAAAAAAAAAAAAAAAAATCTTTAGAAACTCAAATATGATATATATATCCCGATTTAAATAAAAATTAATTTAAATTACAAAATAATTATAACCCAAATATAGAATTTTGAAACAAATTTTTTATTCCTCTTTTTTATTTTGATTCTCTTTTATGTCTATTTCGATATTTTTAATTTTTTCTTCTAGAACAAATTTTTCTTTTACTTTTTTTTGATTTTCTTCCTGTTGTTTTTTTAATATATTATTTTCTTCATTTAACTTATTATTTATTTCGCTTAATTCTTTAATTTTTTTTTCCAACTCTTCTTTATTTTTTAAATATTCTTCTTCTTTTTCATTATTTTTTTTATTTTCTTCTTTTTCAGATAAGTTTTTTTCTTTTAACTCCGTTTCATTTTTTTTTTCTTCTTCTTCTTCTTCTTTTTCTTTTTTTTCTTTCTCTTCATTCATTAAATTTTTTTTATTTTCTAATTCTTTTTTATTTTTTTCTTTTTCTTCAATTAATATTTTTAAATTCTCATTTAATTCCTTTATTTTATTATTTAAATCAACATTTATTTGAATATTTTCTTCAATAATTTTATTATAATTTTCCTTTTCTTCTTCATTTTTTTTGGTTTCATCATTCAATTTTTTTTGTTTTTCCTTATTTTCATATTCATATTGTTTATTAATTAAAATATTATTTTCAAGTTCTTTTTCCATTTCTTCAATTATTTTTTTATTTTCTTTTGGAATATTTGCTTTTTTAACTAAATTAGGTTTTTCATTTTCATTATATTGATTATTTAATTTGTTATATTTTTCATTTTTATTTTTATAATTTTCTATTTCCAAAAGTAAATTTTTTTCTTCATTTTGTAATGTTTCTTTATTATTTTTTAATTCCTCTTTTTTTTTTTCTATTTTTTCTTTTTCTTCTAAATATTTCTCTTGATCTTTCACTTTTTCATTTAATTCAGTTATTTTATTTTCATTTTCTTTTATCTTTTTATCATAATTTATTAATTTTTTTTCCATTTTTGCTAATTTATCAATTAAAAGATTTTTCTTTTTTTCAAGTTTTTCATTTTTAATTTCCATTTTTTCAAAATTCTTTTTTGAATTATTTAAATTAGAATTCATTTTCTTTTTTTCTTGTTTAAGATTTTTCATATTAGTATTTAAATATTCAATTTCTTTTTCTTTAATATATATATTCATTTGAATTTTATCTAATTCTTTACTTATTTTTTTTACTTCTTCATCTTTTAAATTTAAATATTCAGTTAATTGTAAAAAGTATTCTATATTTTTTTCTTTCTTTTTTTTATCAAATTTTGAAATAATATTTTTTAACAATTTCTTGAATTCAATTAATTGTTTTTTTAAAATTTTTATTCTTAAACTTTCATTTTTAGTATTTTTCTCTTCAATTGTAAAACTATTATTTTCATTTTTTGTTTTACTGTATATATTTTTTTGATAATAATTATCTTCTATATTTACATCTGAATTCTCTGTCTTTCTTTTTTCAATTTCTTTTTTATTTTTATTTTTATTTTTAATTTGAATTACTTTTATTTTTATCTTTCCTTTTTTAATATTTTTCTTTTTTTTATTTTCATTTTTATTTTTCTCATCATTTTCTTCATTTTCACTTTCTTCTTCTTTATTGTTCTTGTTTTTATTATTATCTTTTTTTTTTTCTTCTTTCTTCTCTCTTTCTTCTTCATTTATTCCTAACACTATTTCAATGATATTTTTAAAATTTTCATTTTCTTTTATTAAATTATCAAAATTCCAATTTAATTCAAAAATTTCATTTTTTTTCCTTTCAATTTCACATAAGGTATAATATAATTGTAATCTAATTTTATCAATATCAAGGTCTCTACCTTCAATAATTTTCCTAGGTTTAATTTTTATTATTTTTGGTCTTTTTTTAGCTTCTTCTTCTTCTTTTAATCTTCTTAATCTTTCTTCTTCTTCTCTTAATTTTCTTAATCTTTCTTCTTCTTCTCTTAATTTTCTCTCCTCTTCTTCTCTTAATTTTCTTAATCTTTCTTCTTCTTCTTTTCTCTTTTTTTCTTCTTCTTCTCTTCTTCTTCTTTCCTCTTCTTCTCTTAATTTTCTTTCCTCTTCTTCTCTTCTTTTTCTTTCTTCTTCTTCTCTTCTTTTTCTTTCCTCTTCTTCTCTTAATTTTCTTTCTTCTTCTTCTTTTCTCCTTTTTTCCTCTTCTTCTTTTAATTTTCTCTCTTCTTCTTCTTTTCTCCTTTTTTCCTCTTCTTCTCTTCTTTTTCTTTCTTCTTCTTCTTTTTTTTTTCTTTCTTCTTCTTCTTTTCTTCTTTTTTCTTCTTCTTCTCTTTTTTTTCTTTCTTCTTCTTCTCTTCTTAATCTTTCTTCTTCTTCTTTTCTTCTTTTTTCCTCTTCTTCTCTTTTTTTTCTTTCTTCTTCTTCTCTTCTTAATCTTTCTTCTTCTTTATATTCAAAACTTTTAATCATTAAATTTTTAAAATAAGAAAAACGATTAAAAGAATCTAATTGTAAAAAATGTTGTTTTGTTCTTTCATCTCTATCATTTAAACCTTTTTCAACTGCTTCTAAAAAGATTTCTTCACTTATTTTTTTTTCATCACAAATTTTTTGAAGTGATTCATTAACCATTTCTCTAAATTCTTCAAATAATTGTCCTTCTTCATGTGTATTTTCTTCATTTCCTGTAAATTTATCACAGTTTTCATCTATAAATGACTTCATTTTATTTCTAAATTCATCATTTGATAGAAAACGACTTAATCTTATCATTGCTTTTTCTACTTTTAATTGATGCTTTTCTTCTTTTGTTTTTTTATGTTTTCCATCTTCTCTTTTTTTATCCTTTTCATCTTCAGTTTTTTTATCCTTTCCATTTTCAGTTTTTTTATCCTTTCCATTTTCAGTTTTTTTTTCTTCCATTAATTAATTGTTTTTTTCAAATAAATAGACTAATTCAATAAAAAAATAATAAAAGAAATAAACAATTTTAACTTTATCAAATAAAAAAATAGGTCATATTTACTTTTTTTTTTAAATTATTTAAATTTATTTAATTCAAATTTAATTTATTTATAATATTTCTATATAAAAAATAATATATTCTTGACAACTAACTATCATTTAATTAATTTTTTTCATCAATTTTTTTTTTATAAAAAATAATCTATAATATTTTCTTTGATTTATTTAATTTATTAATAAACTTTTACTAATTCTTTTCTTTTATTTATTTTATTAAAATAAATAATTTGATGAGATGAATGTTCTTTTAAACAATTTTCTCAAATATTAATGTTACAATTATTATAAAAATAACAAATATTATTTTTAAAATGTTTATTATATTTACATTTTTTAAATCTTCTTTAAAAAAAGATAATTAAAATAATCTTCACAAGATTTTTTTCATTAATATTAATTTTTAATATTTTATAAATTAAATCAATTAAATTATTATTTTACTTAATTTTACTCTTTTATTTGGCCAAATATCTTTACTTAATGAAATTCAATTTTACTATAATAAGGATATTCTTTTAATAACATCAAATAAATAATAATTCATAAACTCGAAATATCAGATTATTATTAATTTTTTTGCCATTTATAATTTCAGGAAATATTGTTAAAGGAACTTCAATTATTTTGTTAATCTATCATAATTACTTAATCCATATTTACCATTTTCTTTAAATTCTAATTTTTTAAATTTTGATATCTTGGTTAATTTTTTTTTAATTGTTCCATAATATTTAGTTTTTTATTTTGAACTTTTGTATTATTGAAGAATTTCTAACTCTTATTTTTTCAAAATGTTCTTATTTTATATATTTTAATTATATAAAGAAACTTGGAATAATCAGAATTTGTAATTTTAAAG
>JAJJKW010000298.1:0-56656 GCA_023805745.1 Isotricha sp. YL-2021b | reverse complement strand
CTTAAAGCATTTAAAAATTCAGAAAAATTTATCATTCCATCATTATCTTTTTCAAAGAAATTTAATATTATATTTAAATCATTTTGAGGTAAATTTATTCCACATTCTCTTAAGCCAAAAAGAAAATCATCTTTATTTAATTTGTTTCTTCCATCATATGATGGAAATTGACGAAATACTCTTCCTGATGAACGAATTGATTCTATTCCTCTTTTATTTATTATATCTTTTGATTTTTGTATTACTATTTTATTTATATATTATATATTAGTTATTTTTGTTTTGTTTACCTTCCATTACTTTGTCAAAATCCATTTTTTTTTTTTTTCTTAGTTTATTTATTATTTTTTTTTTATTTCGGGTTTTAAAGTTTTTTTTTTGGAATTTTTTTTTTTATTATTGAATTTTATTTTATTTTTTGTTTTATTTTTTGTATATTTTTTTTAAAATTTTGAGATTGTTATTTTTTTTTTAAGAATTTTGTTTTGTTCTATTTTTTTTAAATTGATTTTTATTTATATATATTCACAAATTTTCTTTGATTTTATATGAATAAAGATAAATCCAAAATAATAAAAATAAAATCATCTCAAATAACTCCTCAATCAAAAAAATTAGGAAAAAAATTAACTTGTCAAATATGTAAATATATTGCAATAGAGCCTTATTGTAGTACAAAATGTGGCCATTTATTTTGTAAAGAATGTTTAAATAAACTTTCACATAATTTATTTAAATGTCCAAAAGATAAAGAAATAGTAAATAGAGATGATACAAGAAAATATTTTATTGATTTTTATTTATCAACAATTTCTTGTTATTGTTTATATAGAAGTACAGGATGTTATTGGACTGGATTTTTAAATGAATATCAAAATCATATTTCAAATGGACATTATTAAGAAAATATTTTAAATTTAATTTAATATTAAAATTATTATTTTATGAATTATCAATTTACATTCCTTTAAATATCAATAAAGTTTTATTTAATTCTTCTATTATTTTAGCATTTTTTGTATAAAAATCCTTAAGTTTTTCTATATTTTGAAAACCTATAATTTCTCTTATTCTTTCAAATTCATTTTTTAATGAAGTTGCAAAATAAAAAAGAGATAATTTAATTGAATGAACTTTATTAGTTTCATTAGGTAACATTTTTTTAAATACTTTTTCTTTATCTTTAATATCAATATTTTCTATATTTTGTAAATCCCATTGAGTAACATCTCCTTCTTTAAATAATTTTTCTTTTTTATTATTTAATTTTTCTTTTGAATTATAATATAAATTTCTTTGATAATCATACTTATCATATAATTCTTTAATAGAATTATATTCTAATTTAACAAATTTAAAATATTCTTTTACTTCTAAATCAATATTTAAAGAAGATTGTAATTCAACATAACTCCAATTTTGCATTAATTGTTCCATTGAATGATAACTTTTACATAAATTTGTATTTTCATCATTTTTAACAGATAATTCATATAATTTTTTATATATATCTGAAATTTCTAACATTCTATTACTTACTTGTTTCATTTCTTTAAATAAATTTTTATATGAAGATATTAAATTACTTAATAAAAAATGATTTTGATTAAAATTTTCTCTAATTTCAGAAAATATTTTTGGTTCTTGTAATATATTTTTATCAATTATTATTTTTCCAGTTCTAGTTTGCATATTTTCTAATAAAACAGGAAAATGATATTTATCATATTTTTTTTTAAAAGTTTCAAATTCTTTTTCATTTTCATTACATAAAAATTCATATAATAAATTAGAATTTTTTAATAAAGGTTCTTTAACAATATTATTAAGAAATCTTTCTAATGCTCTCATTCTTTTTTCTATTTCATTATCATTTGCATTTTCTTGTAAACTTTTTAAAGGAATTGGAGGAATAAAAATAGAAGGATATAATTTAGTAAAAATTTTTCTTAACCATTCAAAATCTGTATATCTTCTTCTTACTGATAAATTTATTGGTTCTGTTGTTATATTATATGTGATTGATATTGTTTTTGAAAATAAACCTAATAAACCAGATGATTCTACTTTTTTTTCAGGAAATGATAATTTTATTATTAATACATCATATTTTGATAATTTACCATTATCATCTGTTTTACATTGTATTTCAATTAATTTATTATCATTTTCTTTTTTTTCTTTATTTTTAATTTTAGTATAATTATCATTCTTATTTTCATTATTATTTTCATTCTTATTTTCATTCTTATTTTCATTATTATTTTCATTATTTTTTTCATTATTTTTTTCATTATTATTTTCAATTGGTAATTCTGGTTGAGAATTATTATTTAAATTATTATCATTTTCTTTAATATTTTGTTTATATAATGTTTGAAATTCAATAACTACATTTTTTAAATCTTCTGTTGTCCAATTATTTAAATCTCCTCCTTCTTCTCCTTTTTTTTGTATTAAAAAATCAAAGAAATCTTGTCCATTATATCCTTTATCTAATATTTCTTCTCTAAGATACTTTTGCTTATTTTCTAAATCATTTTCCATTTTAAAAATTAAAAAAAATAAAATTATTAAAAAAAAAATAAGTTATTTGAATTCGTTTTTTACAAAAAATATTTTACTAATAAGAATTATAATTTAAAAAAATCTATCAAAATAAATGAGTGACTCATCAAAAGAAGTAAAAACTAAAAAATTTAATTATAATTATAGAAAAAAAAATCAAAAAATTTAGAATTAAAATCAAAAGGAAATACATCTTTAAGTATAATAAATTATATTAAATTAGAGTGAGTAAAATGAAAAATTTACAGCAAAAAAATATAAAAAAAAATGTTCATAAAAAAATAATTACCAAAAAATTTTTTGAAGATGAAAATGATAGTGGTATATTATTAATTGGAATGAAACCAGTAGATTCAATAAATTTATTAAAAGCTCAAACAAAAGAAAATAATATTATTGAAAAATCAGAAGAAAAAAATAATAATAATGATTTAGAAAAGCAAAAAGATTATGAAAGAAGATTAAAAAAAGTAAAAGAATTAGAAGAAAAAAGGAAAAAAGAAAATATAATAAAAAATGAAAAAATAAAAAAAATTAAAGAATTAGTTGAAAAAATAACATCAAATAAAAATGGTTTAGTAAATTTAGGAAATACATGTTTTATGAATACATGTCTTCAATTATTAATTCATTGTGCTCCATTTTTAGAAAAAATATTTATAGAAAATCCAAAGAATAAAAAATTAACAAATGAATTTTCTGATTTATGTCAAAATCAATTAAATAATTGTTCAACACCAAAAAATTTTAAAAATATATTTTCATCTTTACATTTACAATATAAAGGAAATCATCAACATGATACAGTAGAATTTTGTAGATTATTATTAGAAGATATTTCTAAAGAAATGAATAGAAATTCAGTTATTCCTCCTTATATTCAATTAAAAGATAATAATATAATTAAAAATGAATTAAATTTGGAATTTGATAAAATTTTTAAAAGAAGAGAAGATTCTTTAGTAATTGATACATTTTATGGTCAAATTATAAATATTTTTAAATGTAAATGTGAATTTGAGTCTTATTCTTTTGAAAAATTTTTAGATATTCCTTTATTATTTAAAAAAAATAATAATAATCAAGAATTAAATAATTTAATTAAAGATTTTTTTGAAGATGATGAAATAGAATGGGCAGAAAAATGTAAAAATTGTGGAAAAAAAAAAAAACATACAAAAGTAGTTAAAATTGCTTATCCTCCAGAAATATTAATTTTATCTTTACAAAGATATGATAATAGAAGTAATAGAAAAAATAATTCTAAAGTTGAATTTACTGAAAGTATTAATTTAAATATATTTTCCGATAATGAATGTTGTAAAAATGTTTCTACAAAATATAATTTAATTGGTATTGGTAATCATACTGGAAGTATTAATTTTGGTCATTATTATGCATATATTAATATAAAAAATGAATGGTTTGAATTTAATGATAGTAGTTGTTATAAATGTGATAAATTTAATACTATTAGTTCTACTGCTTATATGTTAGTTTATAAGAGAGAATAAAAATATTTATATTTTTTTCAATAATAATTTTATTTATTTAAGTATTTATTTTAATAATTTTTATTTATTTTATATTAACATTTTTTATAAAACAATTACTTTCTCTTCATTTCCAATAGAATTATTATTTTTTTCTAATTCATTTTCTTCTTTATTAATTACATATATTTCATTATTTGCAATTTTACATTTAATACAATTACTATAAAATGTATTATAAATTAAATATCCTGTTAACAAATATGGTAAAATAACTTTTATAGGAAAAACAAATAACAAAGAAATATTTTTAGGAATTATAATTAGAACTATCATTGGTAATAAATGAGGAATAAATATTAAAATTTTCTTAAAAAATGTTTTTAAATCATTATTTTTTGACCAATTATTAATTTTTTCTTCTTTAAAAGGTCTTTCAGAAATAATTTTTTTAAAAAAATAATATAAACCAAAATGTGCTCCAATTAATAGAAAAAGAATTAGACCAACATATAATCCATCAATATTAAATTTTCTATAAGAAGGAAGACTAGGACATTGTTTTTTTAAAATATTATTATATTGTTTCCAATTATTTTTTTTAAGAACACATAATAAAAAAATAATTAAATTATAAATAATAAATTTAATAAAATGAATTTTATTTTCAATATCTCCAGTAATATATTGAATAAATTTTTTTCCTGAAAATTTATGTAATTGTATAATATGAAAATGATAAAAATAAATTGCAATTCCTAATAAACTTCCATAAATAACTTGATTAATAGAATGAATAGATAAAAAAATTCTACTAAGAGCAACAGAAAAAGATAATAAAATAAAAAAAATAAAAGAAATAATTTTAAAATATTTTTTATTTTTAAAATATTGATTTTCAATTATTAAATTCCATAAAGATAAATAAAAAGAAAAAGAAGAAATTGAATGTCCAGAAGGATTTCCATAACCACCATCACAAGCTTTTTTAATTGAAGGATTTATCCAAAAAGGACGAGGAGAACCATAAAATAATTTAAATATATTTACATAATAATTTGCAATAATTAAAATTGATAAAAATGTATATGATATATTTATTGGATAAAATAAATGAATTAATACTAAAATTGGTATTAAAATATTTTTTGTTCCAAATTGAGTTATAATTTTAAATATTTTTATTGTTGTTTCTGAAACATTTTTATCTATTTTTGTTTCTATTTCTACTGATTTATTAAATAGATAATTTCGATAAAATAATTCAGTAATTATTATAAAAAATATATAGACTATAAATGAGATAATCTTTATTTTTGATTTCGTAAAATAAATATTATTTTTAATTTCCATTTTAATAAAAATAAAAAATAAATTAATTTAAAAAAAAGAAAAAAAAATTTATATAAATTATAATAAAAACAAAAAAATAAAAAATATTTAAATTAATAAAAGTAAAAAAATAAATATTTAAATTTAATAATAATATAACATTTCATTTTCATCAATTTTATTTCTAGCTTTTTCAATTTCTCTTTTTTTTTCAGTATCATTTAAAACCCAAGGAGGAGGATAAACAATAGGACCTCTTACTTTATATCTGTTCATTCTTTGTAAATATTTTAAATTTCTTTCTTCTTGTAATCTTCTTATTTTTTCTTTTCCTTCTCTATATTTCTCAATTTTATTTTCATTTTTTTTCTTATCTAAAACTTTTTTAAATATTAATTCATTTTCATTTTGAATTTTTTCCATTTCATCAATTAATAAATTTAAATTTTTTTCTTTACTTTTTAAACAATCATGAGCTTCTTTAATTATTTCAATTAATGTTTTATGTTTATCTTTTTCAGTAATATTTTTTTCAAATAAAGAACTATATAATTCAAAAATTAATCCCATATTTGTATCAATTAATTCTTGATATTTATAATTTGGAGGAACTATCATTTTTTCTCTTTGAAATTCATATTTAACTTCCTCTAATTCTTTTTCATGTATTTCAACTTTTTTTTTTAATTCTTCAATTTCATCATCTAATTCTTTTTTTAATTTAAATAATTCTTCATCTTCATCTTCTTTTTTAGATAATAATTTAATAATATTACTTTCTAAAGTAAAAAATATATTTCCTAATAAAATAGGATCACTAAAAAATTCAGGAACATGATTATAATTATTTAATAAAAAACTAAATTCATTAATTAATTTAGAAACAACAATTTCAATATCATTATCTTTTTTTTTTAAATTTACCCAATCTAAATTTATATTAGTTAATTTATCATAAGGTTGAATTGCATAATGAAGAAAATCAGCATATGATTTAAATTTTAAAATATCTCTTATAGTTTTATCTATTTCATCATGTGTTGCTCTAAATTCTTGATTTAATATTTTTGTTCTTTCAATTAATAATTTATTTGTATGAACTGCTTCTCCTAATTTTAATTCTAATTCTTTAAAATGTTTTTGTTTTAAAATTGAAAATTCTTGAAACATATCTTTATCTTTTTCAAATTCTTTATATGCACTTTTTAAAGCTTTTGAAACTGCTTCTTCTTTATTATTTATTTTTTCTCTTTCACTATTAAGTAAATTTAATAATATATTTTTTAAAAAAATTTCTCTATTTTGATAAGTAAAAGTATGCATATCTATTCTATTTGTTCCTCCAAATTTTTTATAAGCTTTTTGTTGATTTTCTCTAGTTAAATAAATTTCTTGCATAATTTTTTCAGCTTCAAATATATTATCACATTTTTCAACAGGAAAATATTTTTTTTTATCAATTTCACTTTTTAAATCAAAATTTTTCATATAATCACCACTTATAGTTTTATAATGAATATCCATAATTTCTTGTTTATTTTTTGAAGCATTTATTCCATAAATATTATTATTAGATTTTATTTCCCAAACTCTTTTTCTATTATTTTTTCTTTTATGAATTTTATCATCAATTAATTTAACTTCACTTAAACCAAATAATGTATCATCTGTTTCATGTTTAGATAAATTTTCACTTTCTGGAGATAAAGGTCTTCTTTTATGAAAATTTCTTAAAGTTTTTGGATAATATGTTTTAATTGGAGTTGTTATATTATTTATATTATTTAAATTATTAGTTTTTATATTTTGAACTGTATTATTTCCTTTTTCTTCAGAAATTCTCATTGTTTTATACATTGTTGAACCTGTTATAGAAGGAAAATTAGAATAATTTGTTATATTTTTCATTTTTTTTTTATGTTATTTTTTTTTAAAGGAAATTAGTTTTTTTTTTGTTTTTTATTCAAAGATTTATTTTATTCAAATAGTATTAAATTATAAATTTTAGCTCAAAAAATTAAATAATTGTTAAAAATATTTATCACATTTTTTACAATAAAAATGATCATTTTGTTTACAATGAGTTCCATATGGATTATGTATTAAATTTCCAGTTATGTAAGAAACATTTTTTAAAGTTTTACTTGTATTATTTTTTACTACATATTTTACAAATTTATTAGAATTACAATTAGCACAATATGGCACATCACTATATGTAAAATAATTGAATGTTCCTTTTTCAATATTATTTAATTTAAATAAATGTTTGTTGATGTAATTACATTTATTCATCATTTTTATTTAATTTGAATTATTTAATTTAAAAAATAAATTTCTTTCGTATTTAATTATAATATATGTTTTTCTTCTTTTTTTTGGTTTTTTATCTAATTTTTAAAGTAGTATCAAAGATATATAAATAATGAAATTTATATTTTTTCTTAATTAATTGTTATATTTAAATCACTTAATATTATTTGTCAAATTTTAATCCATATAATATTAATTTTTTAAATAATTATTATATTCATTAGCAATTTAAAAAAACTTTATTAATGAAAGTTTAATTTTTATAAACTAAATTTATGAAAAACTAAATAAAAAGAAAAAACAACTCTATATTTTAATAAAAAAATATTTGAAATAAATTTTTTCTTCTTTTTCATTAAAGATTTTTTATGATATAAACTTCCTCTTCAAAATGAATATTTATATAAAAGATAAAAATTTAAATTAAATATGTATGATGGTAGAAGAGAAAAAAATCAAGTAAAAAGAATAAGAAGATTTATTAGTCCAAATCATAAAAATTATAACAATATAAGTAATGAAGGAAGCAAAGATTATAAAGAGTAAAAACATTTTTAAAACTTTTAGATTAGAATTCGATATTTTTAATATTGTTCAAAATAATAATAATAAATGTAAGATATTTCATATAATATATTTCAAAATTTTTTAGCTGATGATAATGCTTCTCCTGAACATAATAATAATAATTATAATTTTTTTTTAGATGATATTTGGTGTGATAAAGATACTTATTCTGAACAACAAATTGCAGATAATATTAAAAGAATTAAAAATGGATTAAAACAAAATAATATAAATACTTATTCAAATCAAAATTCTAATCAATCATTTAATGATTTAACTATTGATACTTCTAAATTTTATGATTTAAAAGAAGGAAATTCAATTTCAAATCAAGTTGAAAGTGAAAATTCATTTCAAAATAATAATAATAATATTTTAATAAGTCAAAATTCAAATAGTTTTAGTAATAATTGTTCATATTATATTCAACCTCAAATTTGTCCTTATAATAATAATAATATAATTAATATTCAATATCCAATTCAAATTGAAAGTTGTTCTTCAACTTCTGAAGAAACAATGAGTAATAATAATAGGGTAAATATTCCCAGATATATTAATAATAATTATAATTCTAATATGTTATTTTTTGGGGTAAATTCAAATAATTCTTTTACTAATATTAATAATAATTTTGTAAATAATCCTATAAATGGATTTATAAATAACTGTTTGAATTTAAATATTATTGATAACCAAAATTTAACAAATGAAATTTCAATTGATTATAGTATTGATTTTAATAATATTATTAAAGGAATAGAAAAAAGAACTTCTATAAAAATAAATTATATTCCTATAAAATACAAAAGTGAAGATTTGATAAAAGAAATTGATTCTAAATTAGGATTAAATATTGAGAATAAAAATTATGATTTATTTTATTTACCAATGAGTTATTATAATACAAGAAATTTTGGATATGCATTTATTAATTTTGTAGATCCTTTATGCATAATAGAATTTTATAATAAATTTCAAAATTTTAAATGGAAAAAAAACAATAAAGGTTGTCAAGTAACTTATGCTAAATATCAAGGAAAAGAAGAATTTTCAGAACATATTTTGCCTAATTCAGGAGAAGCTAAAAAACCTCTTTATTTTAATATAAATAAATCTAATATTAGAATTAAAATACCTAAAAAATATATGTATGATTTTAAAAAAAGAAGAAAAGATGATATACATTATATAGATTTTGTTTGAAAAATAAATGTTTTTATGTGAATGAATTTTACTTATACAATTAATTAATTTATTATTATTTAATTTTCATAATTTAATTTGAGTGTTTATAAGTTATTAGTATTATTTGTTTGGGTGATTTAATTTATTTATTTAAATTTTTTTTTATAATATTTAAAATGATGAATAAATGTTTTCTTATTTTTTTCAAACTATTAAAAATATGATTTCAATATTAATTTTATTTTCTTTAATTTTCCATAACTCTAGTTCTCAAAATTTTGAAAAAAAAAATGTTTATTAAATATTTAATGAACAAATATAAAATAAACATTTCATTAAATCCATTTTTGGGATTTAAATTAAGAAAAAAAAATAAATTTTTTTCAAAATAAATAAAATTAGTAAAAATAATCTAAAATAAAGAATTTGGAAATCTATAAAAAAAATTTTATCAACTTCAAAATAAATTTAAATATAGAAATATTTTAATATTATTACATAAATAAAAGAAAAATAAATAAATTATAAAAAAATTTATGTCCTATTATTATAAATTTAAAATTCTTCAAACTTCCAAAAATCAATTACATTTTCAGGATTTGAACTTAAAGTTATAATATTTCCATTGGTAATTTTAATCATGGAAATAATTTGATAAGAATTTCCTTCAAAAGAACTTTCAAATTCATAATTTTTTTTTTCCCATAATTTAATAGAAGTATCATAAGAACAAGTCATAATATATTTTTCATTAAAATCAATTATACCAGAAATAGTTTCTTGATGATCTATTAATTTACTTTTATAATTATATAAATTATCAAAAACAAAAATTAATCCTTCTCTACATCCTATTAAAATATCTCCATTAGATATTTCTAAATAATTAATTGGAGTTTGTCCATATAATTTTTTTTCTTTTTTTAATTCAAAATTTTCATTATAAATATAAAAACTTTCAAATTTTCCTAATAAATAATCTTTATTATTTAATTGATAAAAACTTTCAAACCAATTAAAATCTTCTATTACTTTATTTAATTGTTTTTCTCCTGAATTTATATCATAAATATCAATCATATTTCCCATATTTAATTCTGCAATTAAATTATCTTTTCCTTTTATTTCTAAAATAATCATAGGAGTATTATAAGTAAATATAGTTTTTAAATCTTTTCCTGTTGAAATTTCCCAAATTTTAATTGTTGAATCATTTGAAATTGAAATTAATCTTTTTTCATCTCTTAATATTATAACAGAAATTATTTTATTTGTATGACCTGATAAAGTTAATAAATGAGTATTTTTTTCTCCATCATATATTTTTATTGTTGAATCTGAATTTATTAAACAAAATTTATTTTCAGGTAATGTAACTAAATTATTCATTTGTTCATTTGTATTTTTTAAAGAAGTTAAATGATTTAATTGTGATGTTTGATGAATATTTAAATAATTTGTATTAAAATATTTTATTAATTTTTGCATTTTATTTTCGAAAGAATCATTTTCAGTTATTTCTAAATTTTTTATTTTAAATTGAGTGTTATTTACTATATTTGTTATTATTTTTTTGTTTTTTATTTGTGAAATATCTCCAATATTTTTAAATAAAATTTCTATTAATTCAAAAATATTTTTATTATTTTCTTTATTATTTTTAATTAAAGAATTAATTTCCTTACTATCATTCTTTTTTTTTTCATAAATTTCTTTTAGAATTTTATTTAAAATTTCTTGATTATTTATTTTTTCTCCTTTTTGAAATTTATTTTTTTTTTTTTCTAATTTATTATCATCTAAATAATCAATCCATCTTATAATACTATGTATTTTTTTATTTTTAGTATCATGTTCAAAACAACATTGTTGACATAAAAAACTTTTACAATTTTTACAATAATAAAATAATCCATTTTTTCTTGAAGGATGTTTTTGACAAGTTAAAATTGAACAATTATCATTAGTTTGTTTTTTTAAACATTCAGAATAATTATTTTGATTATGTTTTAAATTACATTTTTCACATAACCATTTTTCACAATTTAAACAAAAATTTATTGCAATGTTATTATCTTTTGAAAAAGTACATTTTTTATTTTTTTTTTGATTATATTTTAATGTTTCTAAAAATTCTTTTAAAGTTATTATTTTTTTCATTTTTTGTTTTTCTAAACATTGACATGATATCTTTATTTTAATAATTGAATTTTCTATAAAAAACTCAAAATTAGGAATTTTTTGAGCACAATTTGGACAAATTAAAAGGATAAAAACTTCATTTTGAGTTTTTGTTTGTTTTGGACCCATTTTTTATATTTATAAAAATTAATTAATATAAATAAAATGATTTTACTTTTTATAATCATAATTCAAATTTTTTAAAGAAAATCAATTTATTGAAAAAGTTTTTTTATATAAAGAATAATATAATGTTTAAACTATTTAAATATTTTTGAACTTTTGTTCACAATAAATTATATATTTAAAACCAAAATGCAATTGAATTATAAATAAGATAACATGTTATTATAAAACATATTATTCTTCCTATTATTTTACATTTACTATCTTTAATTGGTTTTAAAAAAACTGAAAATAAGAAAAAACCAAATAAAGTTGCAGCAAATTGAAATTCTGAATTAATAAAAGAATTTCCAATAAAAAAAAGAGAACTAATAAAAGTATAAATTATCATAAAATAAAGTATATAAATTTTACCTAATAAACCAATATTTCTATTTAATTCACTCCAATTAAAAGCTAAATAAGAATAAAATGCACCAATTACTGAAAAAATAGAATAATTTGCTCCAATACTAAAATTATTTTGAACATTACTAATATTTCCTGATAATAAATAAGTAATAAATCCTCCAAAAATATAAATTATCAAAAATTGATATTTTGTAATAAAAAATTCAAATAATGAAGGAAAAATACATAAAGTTATTGTATTAAATAATAAATGTTTTAAATTTAAATGAAGAAAATTTGCAGAAAAAGCTCTTATCAAATTAATTTTATTTTCGATAATTAATTTTGAATGGAAAGCTCCAAATTTAATTAATGTTGAATGTTTAATTGCAAATAAATCTCTTTCATTTGTTTTTTCTAACCCAAAGAAAAGAGTAATAATAAATATTATTATATTTATAATTGAAATAATAAAAGAAAGTTGATAATATGTTAAATTTGGGAAAAAAAAAGATTGAAAAAAATAAAACATATTAGTTTTTCTTGGATTATTCCTATAATTACTATAATAATGATTATAAACTCCAAAACTAAAACCCAAAGATGTAAAAGGGATAAAAAAATCTTTATTAATAAATACATTATTTTGAATATTTTGATTTCCATTATTATTTAATAAATTTTGTTGAATATTATTCTGTTCATCTTGAAGAATATCTTCATTTGGTTCTTGCATTAAATATCAATATTTTTTTTTAATTTTTTTTTATTAATTTTTTTGAGTAACTCAAATTTAACTTAAATAATTATTTTTCTTTTTTTTAAAAAAATATTCAAAAAATTCAAAACTCCTTAATTCGAATAATATTTATAAAAAAATGCTTTTTCTTGAAATAACAATTAATTGTATTTTTTTGTATAAATAGCTTTAGAAACTTTTTTATTATTTTTTTAATTGTAATAATTATATTTAATCATTTTTCTTTTATGTTAAAAGGTTGAAAATATAAAAATTAAAAAAATGGAAAAAATAAAAAATTCTCTAACTTATAATTATAATGAAAGCAAAAAAAAAAAAAATAGAAAATCAAAAGGAAACAATATTATTTTTTCAAAAGAATTAAAAACTATTTTATCTTCTTATGAATCAAGAGATACATTATTATATATGCACAATAAAAAAAAAGAAAAAACCAAATCAAAAAGAAAAAAAATTTTAAAGTTAATGACGAACAATATTGATTTAGATAATGAAAATAAAATACAATATCCTTTAATAAAAAATAATGTTTTAAACCCAAATTTTAATTATTATATTATAAGGGGAAATAATACAAAATTAATAAAAGAAGTTTTAAAGATAAGAGAAAATTGGAAGGAAATAAAAAATGATTTTTTTTTTAAAAAATATGATTTATTTCTTTGTAATAATTCTTCAGAAATTAATTATGATGATTTTTCTTATTTTATTTCAAAAGAAAATAAATTCATAAATCATTTTGAATACCATTCTTCTTTGACAAATAAAATATTTTTATTTTATAATTTAATGAAATATTGTGAAATATATAAAAATAATTTATTTAATTTTTTTCCTTTTTCTTTTGTGATAGATTTTGAACATTTCTCTTATAAAGAGCAAATTTACTCTTTTAAACAATTATTTATAAATTTAAAAGATTTTATTGGAAAAAATAATGATAAAAATAAAAGTTATGGGCAATTATTTTTTTTAAATACTTCTCCTTTAAATTTAGGATTTAATACAAAAATATTTTTACCTAAAAATTTCTACGATAAAGGAAACTTATGGTTAATTAATAAAAGAAAAAAATTTGAAATTATTGAATCTTTAGAAAAATTTTATAAAATAGTTTCTAAATTATCTGGAAAAAATATTCTCGATTTAGATAATGAAAATAAAAATGAATCTAATAATTTAAATCCAAATAATAATAATAATCTAAAAGTAAATAATATAAATAATATAAATTATGGAAATGACATTAATGACAATACAAAAAATACAAATGTAATTAACAATGAAAATAACAACGTTAAAAATATAAATAATAGTGAAAATAATTTAGAAAGAATAAGTAAAAATAATGAAAATAATGAAAATAATAATAATGAAAATAAAAATAATGAAAATAATGAAAATAATAATAGTGAAAATAATTTAGAAGGAAAAAATAAAAATAATGAAAATAAAAATAATGAAAATAATAATAATGAAAATAATTTAGAAAATACTGAAAATAATTTAGAAAGAAAAAATAATGAAAATAATAATAATGTAAATAATTTAGAAAATAGTGAAAATAATTTAGAAAGAAAAAATGAAAATAATTTAAATAATGAAAATACAAATAAAGAAAATAATTATAGTAATAATAATGAAAATAATTTAAATAATGAAAATACAAATAATTTAAATAATGAAAATAACAATAAAAATCAAAATAATTTAAAAAATGAAGGAGCAAATAATTTAAATGACACCCTTAATAATGAAAATAAAATACTAGAAAATAATAAAAACCAACAAACTAAAAAAAATTTCATAAATAAAATGTTAATTCAAAAATATTTAGAAAAACCTCTTTTATTTGACAATAAAAAATTTAAAATAAAATTATTTGTTCTTTTAAATCATGAAATGAACATTTATTTATGTCAAGAAGGTTATATAAAATTAGATAAAGAAGAAGAACAATTTAATGAAGGGAATGAAGAAAATGAAAATGAAAAAGAAATAAAAACAGAATTTTCATTTGATGCATTTCAAAAATATTTAAATAAAGCATTAAAAAAAAGTAAAAGACCAAATATTAGTTTTAAAAAAGAAATTTTAACAAAAATAAAAAAAATAATTTTAATTACAATGGAATCAATAAAATATATAATTAATGTTAAAGAAAGAAAAAATTGCTTTGAATTATTTCATTATTCTTTTATTCTTGATCAAAATTTTATTCCTTATTTAATTGAAATAAAATCAAATTATCTATTTGATGAGAATATTATTGTTAAAAAATTTATTAAAAGAATGTATGATGATTTATTTAAATTAACCATTGATAAAATTTTTATTCCTGTTTTTAAATATGAAGATGAATATCAATTTAAAATTAATAATTATGAAGATGATGAAAATATTTGGGAATTAATTGGCAATATTCAAATTATAAAAAAAAAAATTTAAATATTATTTTTTAATTATGAGATAATTTTAAATAAATTTAATTTGATTTGATTTGTATGTAAATAAATTTAGAATTTTTAAATACATCTTTTTTTAATATAAAGAGTAATCACCTAATATGAAAATAATTATTATTTAATTAATATTAATAAGAAACCTAAATAAAGAATTAATTTTCTTAATAAAAAAAATAAATAACTTTTTTTAACAAAAAAAAAAAAAATTTAAACCCTAATATTCCCTAAAAATAAAGAAAATAAAAAATAAAATATTATTTTTTTTTATTGAAAACACAAGAATGCTCTAATTTTTTAACACAAGAATTACAAGTAATACATTTAGATTTACATCTTTCTCCTTTTTCCCATCTTTTAACAAGATCAGGTTCACAAACTAAAGGTCTTCCAATAGAAAAATATTCAATATTACTATTATTTAAAACATTTTCCATAGTTTCCATATCTCTAATTCCTCCAATTAAAACAACAGGAATATTAACAATTTCACTTATTTTTTTTCCTTCTTCATAAAAAATAGGAGAATTAGGTTTTATTTTATAATTTACATAATTTCCACTTGTTTGAATAAAATCAGCTCCTGCTTTTTCTATTAATTTACATGCAGTTAAAAGTCCTTTTTCATTAATTCCATTTTCAATTCCATCATTAACATTAATTTTAACAGATATAATAAAATCATTTCCAACAACTTTTCTTATTTTTTCTATTATTTCTATTATTATTCTTACTCTATTTTCATCATTTCCACCATATTCATCATTTCTTTTATTAAATGCAGGAGATAAAAATTGATTTAATAAACTTAAATGTGCAGAATGAATATCAATTCCATCAAAATTTGCTTTTTTTGCTCTTATTGCTGCTTTTTCATATTCATTTTCAATATTTAATATTTCTTCTTTTGTTAATTCATTATTTGTTATATTTAATAAAGGATTAAATGTATTACTTGGTCCATATACTTTTTCTTTTCCATTATAATTTAAAACTCCAGGATGAATTATTTGCATTATTATATTTGCATTATTTTTATGAACTATATTTGTTAATTTTTTAAATTGTTCTATATATTCATCTTTATCTATTAAAAATGTTCCTAATTTTTCAAAAAATGAACCACTGCTTATTAATACTGCTCCTGTATATATTATTGATGTTCCTTCTTTTGATAAATTTTCATAATATTTATATGCTTCTTCTGAGATTTTCCCATTTTTAAAAAAACAATTATCTGTTACTGATGCTCGGAAAATTCGGTTTTTTAAAGTCATTTTTTTTATTTTTGTTTGCTCAAATATTTTTCTGTTTGATTTTTCATATGATATAATTATGAGAGATATGAAGATAAGGAAATTCATTTTTCTTTTTTTAAGCAGTTTCTTATATAATTATTTTAATTTTTTTTTATTTTATTTTTTTTTTTTATTTAATTACTGTCATGTAACATATACTTTGTTATATTAATTATTATTTTTTTTTCATAAACTTATAAATATTTCAATTTTTATTTTTTTATTTATTTTTTTTATATAAAACAATGAACAATAAATTATGTGGTTAATAAATTTATTTTTTTTTCTTTAAAATCAAAAATAAAAAATATTCTTTCAGACATAAGCAATTTTAAATAAATTAACTATTAATCTTATTTAATTTCCTCATTTATTACAATTTGAATATTAAATAAAAGAATAAAAAAATTATTAATATAACTATTTGAATAATAATTTCCTAAAAAATTTCTTTATTCCTTAATTCAAAAAATAAAAAGAAATTATATAACCATCCCAAATAAAAAAATTTAACCTTTAAATATTAAAAATTAAATTATGAAATATTATTTATTTATTATTAAAACATTTCCTAGTTCCATTTTTTCCACAAATATTACAAGAAATACATTTCGATTTATCTCTTCTTCCTTTTTCCCATCTTTTAACAAGATCAGGTTCACAAATTAAAGGTCTTCCAATAGCAAAATATTGAACATTACTTTCATTTAAAACTTTTTCCATAATATCATAATTTCTAATTCCTCCAATTAAAACAACAGGAATATTTAATATATTAGATAATTCTTCAGTTTCTTTAATAAAATAAGGTATATTTTTATCTTTTGGTTGATTAACAAAATCTCCACTAACTTCAATAATATCAGCTCCTGCTTTTTCTATTAATTTACATGCAGTTAAAAAACCATTTTTTGTAATTCCATTTTTTATTCCATCATTACAATTTAATTTAACAGATATAATAAAATCATTTCCTACAACTTTTCTTATTTTTTCTATTATTTCTATTATTATTCTTACTCTATTTTCATCATTTCCACCATATTCATCATTTCTTTTATTAAATGCAGGAGATAAAAATTGACTTAATAAAGTTAAATGTGCAGAATGAATTTCAATTCCATCAAAATTTGCTTTTTTTGCTCTTATTGCAGATTCAATAAATTCATTTTCAATTTTTAATATATCTTCTTTTGTTAATTCTTTACTTTTTTCATTTAAATAAGGATGATTTAAATGACTTGGTCCATAAACTTTATCTTTTCCATTTTCTATTATAAATCCATGATGATATAAATCTAATATTATATTAACATTATTTTTATGAATTATATCTGTTAATTTTTTATAATCTTCTATATATTCATCTTTATCTATTCTAAATACTCCCATTTTATCATATATTATTGATGGAGTTATTAATGCTCCTGCTGTAAATAATATTGATGTTCCTTCTTTTGATATTTTTTCATAATATTTATATGCTTCTTCTGTTATATGTCCATTTTTAAAAAAACAATTATCTGGCATTGCTGCTCTGAAAATTCTGTTTTTTAAATTTAAATTTTTTATTTTTGTTGGCTCAAAGATTTTTCTATTTGATTTTTGGAAAGAAAATGATAAAAGAGATATTAAAATGATTAAATTTATTTCTTTTTTTAACATTATTATAATAAGTTAAATAATTTTAATGATTATATAGATAAATTATAAAATGAATAATATCTAAATTAAAAACCAATTTTTTTATTTCAAATTTATTTTTAAATATACATTAATTTGTTTAGTTATTGATTAATTTAAGGATTTATAAATTAAGGATAAAATATATTCATTTTTGAAAAAATAAATATATAATTATTTTTTATTTATGGTAAAAACTTTAAAAAAACAATAATTATAATTTATTGCTTAATTTAAAAAAAATTTATTCAAAAATTTTACTTAAATCCTCATTTGTTTCAAAAGCTAATTTTCTTCTATTATTTCCAGCTTCTTCAATTAAATTACTAGTCATATTTCTAATATCTTCTTTATCATCACTTAATCCATTTAATAATAACATAACTAAAGCAGGTTCACTTTTTCTTAAATAAATTATATTTAAATTTTCTAATAATCTTGTAATAGAATTATAAAATTGTTTTCTAACATCAGCATTTTTATCATTAGATAAAATATGTAAATAAGGAATACAATCATCTAAATAATTTCCTGCATTATCACATAATAATATATCTGCTAATGAACTTTCTGTTATTTTTCTTATTTTATTATGTTGATGTTTTAAATTTAAACAAAGTGAAGTTATTATTCCTTTTGAATGAATTCCAATATCATGTTTATATTCTTTTGATATTTTTGTTATAAATTCACTTAATTTTATTTTAACATCAGGACAAGGATCTTTTAATAATATTGATATCATTTTGGCTAAATCACTTAAATGAGATTTATATTCTTCTTTATATTTTTCTAAAATTACTCCCATTAATTTTATTAATTTTATCCTTAGTTCTTCAGCTATAAATATATTATATATTTAAATTTTTACATGCTTCAGGAAAAGGAGTATGATCCATTCTTTGTATTATAAAAGTAATTAGAATTGAAACTAAAACTTTATCTACTGAAACTTCTTTTAATAATTTTTCAAATAAATTTATTGTTGTTTCTCTATGTTTTTCTATTTGATCTTCTAAACATTTTATTAAAGGATTCATTAAATTCTGTGAAAGTAATTGTTCTATATATTCTTTATGTTTTGTATTAAAAAGTTCTTTTGATAATTTATCAAGTCCACTTTTTCTTATTGCTCTATTCTTTTAATAATTAATTATATTTTACACTATCAGATAAACAATTTATATCATGCTGAAATTTATTAAAAAACATTTCTTGAGTTTCATCTTCCATTTTTTTTTAATTTTTTTAAATTAAAATAAATTCTAGAATTTTTTTCTATTTAAAAAATAAAATAAAGTAAGTATAATTTATAAATAATTATGATATTTCTTAAATAATTTTTAATTTTTCATATATTCTTTGAACAATTCAGATTCTTTAAAAAATAATGAAGTTTTTTTATAAATTGTAATTTTAAAATATTTCAATTTCATTCAAAGTTATTAATATTTTATCTATTTTTAAAACAATTGGATATATTATATAAGGGATCTACTTTCCTTTTTTTATTGATTGTTTTTTTTGTTTTGGGGATTCAAATTTTAATTTATTTTATACTGTTTTAAATTTGTTTTAACAAAATATTAGTTGTAATTTCTGAGTAATGATTTTGTCGTTCTATGTTTAATAATAAAATTTCATAAGGAATTTGTTTATCTTATTGAAATTATTATTTATAATTCAACTAATTTTCCTTAATTTTAATATTTTTTTTAATCTTAATATTCTCCTTATTCTAAGAAATTTTCTATTTTTAAATTCAGTTTTATTATTCTTAAAATCATCAAAACTTTTTAATTCAAAAAAATTCTATATAAATATTATCTATTGTATCCCTATTAATATATAATAATTATATTATTTCTTTAATATTCTTTTTGGATATTTCTTCCAAAACATTTTTATATTAAACCAAAACACCATTTCCCATTAAACCAAAAGAAAAAAATTAAATAACTAAATCCCTCAAAAAAAAAATTAAAAAAACGTTGATTTCTAAAAATAATAAAAAAAATAGATTAATCAAATAAAAAAAAAAAAAATATATAACACACAAATCAAAAAAAAAAACAATTAAATAAAAAAAAAAAATGGCCTTAAAAAGAATCCAAAAAGAATTAGTAGACTTCAACAAAGATCCCCCAGCAAACTGTAGTGCAGGTCCAGTAAACGACGGAGATTTATATCATTGGCAAGCAACAATAATGGGACCAAGTGACAGTCCATATCAAGGAGGAGTATTTTTTTTAAATATAAATTTTCCAACAGATTATCCTTTTAAACCTCCAAAATGTACTTTTCAAACTAGAATTTATCATCCAAATATAAATTCAAATGGTTCTATTTGTTTAGATATATTAAAAGATCAATGGAGTCCTGCTTTAACTATTAGTAAAGTTCTTTTAAGTATTTCTTCTTTGTTAACTGATGCTAATCCTGATGATCCTCTTGTTCCTGAAATTGCACAAATTTATAAAACTGATAGAGCTAAATATGAAGCTACTGCTAAAGAATGGACTAAAAAATATGCTACTTAAAATGTATTTTTGGGAGAGGGTTTTTTTTTTTGCTTTTTATTTGATATATGGTTTTTAATTTTTAAAAAAATTTAGATTTTTTTTTTTTTATATATTTTTTTTTTTTTTTTTACTGTTTTTTTTTTTTTTTGAAAAAAGGTTTTTATTTTTGATATTTTTTTTGGGTTTGTATATTTTTTTTTATTTTTTAATTATTTGGCTTTTTTTTTTTAATTTTTTTTTAATTTAAATATGAGGAATGTTTATGGAAGTTCTAATCAAAATAATTTTAGGGAAGAAAGAAGAAATTATCAAAATTCTTATAATGATTTTTCAAGACTTTTAAATATTATTAATCAAAAAAGAAAAGATATTCAAAGTTATAAAAATTCATCTTTAAAAGATAAAGAGAATATAAATCAAATGTTAAATAGTCTTAAAATTGAAATTGAGGAAATTTCTAAAAATATAAAAGAAACTGATAATAAAGTTGAATATTATATTAAAAAACATTATAGTTCTGAAAAAAATAAGTTTAATAATGAACAAAGAAATCCTTATCAATATCAACCTCAAAATCAAAACAATAATACAAAAAATTATAATTATGAAAGTGAAAATAACAATAATATTAATTTACCTCTTAAATATAATACATTTTATAAAGATAATCCTCAACAATTTACTTTTAAAACTGAAAGTAATAAAGAGTTTTATAATGAAAATAATAATTATGATAATTCAGAAATGAAAAATGAGAATAAATTGAATAAAATAACAAAAAAAAAGAATAATATAAATTTATATGATTTTGATAATAAACAAGAAAAACAAAATAATAATTTTAATATAAATTACAATCCTATGCCAAGAATAATTGATGAAACAAATAATAATTATTTAAAAAATAATATTAATATCTCTCCAGAAATAAAAGAAAGAAATTTCAATACTAATAAAAATGTAAAATATCCAAATAATAAAATAACAAATGAATATATTATTGATAATAATATGAATAATAATTTAATTCAACAAAATAATCAATTAAATATTTTAAATGAACCAAAAGAAGAAATTCATCAAATTAATAATAATTTGAATAAAATAAAAAATAAAAACAATAATATTAATAAAATAAATGAAGATTATAATAATAAAATAAATTTTGAAGAAAAAATTATAAACGTTTCTCAAGATATTGATTATTTAAATAATGATTTAAAAGATGATAATGAATTAAAAATTTATGATAGAAGAAATTTAAATGAAATAAATCAAAAAAATTTCCAAATTGAAAAGTTAACAAAAGAAAATCAATTATTAAAAAATGAAAATGAAAAATTAAAAATTCAAATCAAAAATACAATTGAAGAAATGAATAAAAAAGATGATGAAAATAAAAAGAAAAATACCAATATAAATAATATTGATGAATTAAATAAATCAATTTCTTTATTAAAAGAAAATTTAAATCAAAAAGAAAAAGATTTAATAGAATTAAAAAATTTATTAAACACAAATAAAAATTTATATGAAGAATTAAATGAAGATTATAAAAATTTAGAAAAAGAAAATATAAATTTAAAATCAAATTTAAAAAAAGATGATAGAAATGAGAATTTAAATTTAATTGAAAATGAATATAATCAAATTAAAGAAGACTATGAAAAAGCATTAAATGAAATTAAAAATTTTGAAATTGAAAAAAATAAAATGGTTGATTTGGAAAAAGAAAATAATAATTTAAAAAAAGAAATAAATGAAATAAAAAACAATTTAAATAATAAAAATGAAGATTATAGTACAATTTTAGCAGAACATGAAAAAGAAATAAATTCATTTAAACAAAAAATTGAAAACCAAAATAATAATTTAAATAAAATAAACTTAGAAAAAGAAAATTTGATTAAAAATTATGAAGATAAATTAATTGAAGAAAAAAATAAATTAATTCAAATTGAAAAAGAAAAAGAAAATATTCAAAAAAAATTTGAGGACCAATTAACTCAAAATATAGGAAATTTACAAAAAAATGAAGAAGAAATTTTAAATAAATTCAAAAATGAATTAAATGAAAGAAATGAAGAAATAAATCAAATAAAAAAAGAAAAAGAAATTGAAAAAAATAAACTAGAAAAATTATTATTAAATAAACAAGTTGAATTAGAAAATATTATAAAACAAAAAGATGAAATTGTTGAAAAAAATAATGAAAAAAACTTAGAATTAGAAAATTTAAATAAAGATTTGAATTTATTAAATGAAAAAAAAAAGAATTTAGAAATTGAAAATGAAAAATTAAATAATAATTTAAATGAAAATATTAAAAACTTGGAATCAGAAAAAAATGAAAATGAAAAATTAAAAAATTTATTAAATGATAAGAATAAAAAATTAGATATTGAAAATGAACAATTGAATAATTTAAAAATAGAAATTAATAAATTAAATAGTTTAAATTTAGAAAATGAAAAACAAAATAATTTATTAAAAGAAAAAAATAAAAATTTACAAATTGAAAATGAAAATTTAGAAATTGAGAATGAAAAATTAAAAAAATTAAATGAAGAGAAAATTCAGGAACTTGAAAAAGAAATTTTAAATAAAGAGGAAACAATAAAAAAATTAACTAATTCAAATAATGAATTTAATAAGGAAAAAGATAATAATATTATTTTAAATAATGAAATAGAAAAACTGAAAAAAAATTTAGAAGAAAAAAATTTAGAAAAAAAACAATTAAAGTTAAATAATGAATTAATTAAAAATGAATTAGAAAATAAAAAAAAAGAAATCGAAGAAATAAATAATTTAAAATACACATTAAATAATGAATTCAATGAATTAAAGATTAAATTAGAAACAGAAAAAGAAAATAATTCGAATAATTTAATAAAGATGAATGAATTAAAAAATCAAAATGAAATATTAAATACAGATTTAATAAATGAAAAACAAAAAAATAAATCTTTAGAAGAACTAATAACAGAAAAAAATTCCCAATTTATTGATTTAAATAATAATTATAATAACATTAATAATGAATTAATCAAAGAAAAAGAAAAATATAATGAATTAAATAACCAATTTCTTTTAGAAAAATCGAATAATTTAAAACAATTAGAACAGAATTCAGAAAAAAATGATATAAATTTAGAATTAAAAAATCAAATAAATTTAAATAAAAATCTCCAAGAAGAAATAAATATAAAAAATTTAGAATTAAATAATATAAAATTAGATAATGAAAGTTTAAAAAGTAAATTAAATAAAAATAATGAAGAATTTGAAAGATTAAATAAAGAAATAAATGAATTAATTCGAAAAAATTCAGATTTAGAAAATGAAAATGAGAATTTATCTAAAGAAAATTTGAAATTAAAAAGAAAAGAAAAAAAAAATAATGAGTTAAAAAAAGAAAATGAGTTTAATGAAAATAAATATAATAAAATATTAAATGATTATGAAACTTTATTACAACAAAATGAAAAAATAAAAGAAGAAAAATTTAATTTAGAACAACAAAATGAAAAAATAAAAGAAGAAAAATTTAATATAGAACAACAAAATGAAAAAATAAAAGAAGAAAAAGATAATTTAGAACAACAAATTTCAAAACAAAACGAAAAAATTTTAGAATTAAAAACTAAACTTGAAGAAAAAAATAAAAATGTAGAAGAATTAAATAAAAATTACAATGAATTAGATGAAGATGAAAAAAATGGTTATCAAGTAACAATAAATGAATTAAAACAAATTATAAGAGAAAAAGATGAAGAAATTGAGCAATTAAAAAAAAATAAAAATGAAAATAAAATAAATGTATCAGAGGGAAATAATTCACTTAATTCTTTAGGAAAAATAAGTAATTCAAGTTTGAATGAAAATGAAAAATATAATAAATTAAAAGAAAAAGCAAGAGAATATAAAGCATTATACGAAGGATCTGAACAACAAAATTTATTATTAAAACAAGAAATTAAAGAAAAAAACCAAAGAATTGAAAATTATGATAATAATAATATGAAAGAATATGAAGAATTAAAACAATTATTTAATGAAGCTTTTGATAATTATAAACCTAAAAGAAAAGAACAAATTGATGCTTTAAAAAAATTAAAAGAATTTTTTGGAAATGAAGTTAGCAAAGGTCATTTAAATTTATCTTCTCAATCTCATAATACAAAATCGAAAAAAGGGATTTTTGGTTTATTTAATAAATAAATTTTATTATGAATAATAATAATATTTATTTTTTTTTCAGATTTTGAAGAAGAATAATTAAAAAATTTATTTTAAAAATATAAATGTTATTTCATAAATTAATTATTTCTCTATTTCATTTTTTTATTATATATCTTTTATAAACATTCATGAATAGAAAAAATAAGAAAATTACTGAAAAAAAATTGTAATAAAAAAAATAATCACCATATATTAGAAAATAATAGTCATATATAAATCAGTTATTCTATTTCGGAAATTATTAAAAAAAATCTTCTATAAACCTTTCTATACCTTTTTATAAATTATTAAAAAAAAATACATTAGAATAAACATTTCTTTACCTAAATTATATAAATTATTTTTCTTTTATTTACATGTTATATTATTGAAATAAAATATTTAATGAATAAATGGGTCAACCTTATTCTTAAATTATAAAAAAATTTATATATTTGAATAAACTGGATGAGTTCTTAAAAAAGAGAATTTTTAAAAATTTGGAAGGACTATTTATTTCATTATGAAGGTAATCATTATAAAATAATAAAAAGTAAAAAAAATATAATAAATTTAAGTCTGATACAATTAAAGTTATTTGAAAATATATTGAAATGAATTCCATTTATGCAAATTATTTTTTATTATCTTAGAAAATAATTTAGTACTAAAAAAAAGATGTTGAAGTAGAAGAAAATTAAAGAAAATAAGTATTTTTATGGACAATTTATAAATGTATATATTTATTGAAGAAAAATCATATATTAAATATTAATTTATTATTTTATTTAAATTTGAATTAATCTCTCCTTTATTTTCATTATTATTATTTTCAACTTTATTTTTCTCTTCTTTATTATTTTTATTATCTTCAATTCCAATTAAATCATCACTAATAATATCTAATTGAATTAAAGTTAAATTATTTCCAAAAAGCCAAAAATTAAAATGACCAATAATAACAGAACTTAAATATTTATCAAAATTAGGAAATTTCTTATCTAAATATTCATTTAAAAATTCATTTGCAATTAAAGGTAACCTAGAAGGATCTTTAACAGAACAAAAATTTTTTCTTGTATTTTCGTCTTCTAAAGTTTTATATTTAGATAATATTTCCCAACCTAAAATATTCATACAATCTCTATAATTTTTTAATAAAATTAAAATAATTTTGAAAAATTCATTTTTAACATATTTACTGATATAAATTAAAAATAAAGAAAAAGATTCATCACAAGTAATATCTTCTCCTTCTTTAATTTCTGTATTTCCTCTTTCAATAAAACCTTTTGTAATTTTATATAATATTTTAAAACCAGAATTATCTTCTTTAACATTTGGAAATTGTTCTAAAATATTATAATTATCTTCATAAAATGAATTATCATTTTTATCATCAAATAATAAATCTTCAGCTTTTTCAATTTCCATTGAATTTTCCATAATATCATTAATATTATTAATATTACTAATATTATTAATATTACTAATATTATTATTAATATTATTATGATTATTATTATTAACATTATTATGATTATTATTATTAATTTCAATATTATCATTATTATTATAATTACTATAATTATCATCAGAGAAGAAATCTTTTTTATCTTTAATTAAGTCTAAAATTTTATAAACCCCAAAGAATTTTTTTTCTGATTTTTTAAAGAAATCAAAATTAAAATTATTAATTTTTAAAAGATCTTTTAATTCATTATTTTGTCCATCATTTTTTTTTCTATTAATTTCTCTTTTTCTACGATTTAAACTTCCTTCATCGACTAAAAAATTTTTTCTAGGTCTTCCTCTTCCTCTTCCACTTTGAATTTGATTAGCATTAGTTCCTTCTGGAGTTTTTCCATTATGTTTTGTTTTAATATGAGTATATAATGCAGGATAACTTAAATAAGTTTTTCCACATCCACAAACATAATCTCTTCCTATACAATCATTTTTACTTCTTCTTTTTTGTCTATTTATTTGTTTCTTAAAATAATCATTTTTTTCTATATTTTTTTCCTCTTTCATTGATGATTCTATATTCTCATTCTTCATTTGAATATTCATTTCTTCATATTCTTCTATTGAATTTTGAGGATTGTTTAAATCTGAGTTTTCTTCGTTTGAATTTGTTGCCATTTTTTTTTCTTTTAGGGATTATTTTTTAGAGAATTTTTATAAAAAAAAATCTAATGAAAACAATAAAAAAAAATAATAAAAAAAAATAAAAGACCAAAATTTTAAAATAATTTTTTTTTTGGATTTTTTTTTTCAAAATTTTTTTTTATATTATTTATTTATTATATATAATTTATTTTATTATTTTTTTAATTATATATGTTAAAGATTAGTGATATTCTTGTTCCAGTTAGATTTTCTGTTTTAATTATTGAATTGGTTTTATCTGCTTCAGCACTTCATATTGTAGAGAAGAGCGTAAAATTAAAAATATCATAAAATATAATAAATTAGAAACTATTTAAGATACTTTTTATTATTTTAATAATATGCGAAGGAGCTGAATTTTTATTTTTCCAATTTATTTCAGGATATACATTACAATTAAATAAATTAAGTATGTTGTGTAAGAAAATATTCTAATAAATTTATATAATTTTATAGTAATTATAATTCATTTAATTATGATTATTCTTCTTATTTTTTATATTTTTACTTCTTGGACTTTAAATACAGGAATTTTTTTTCCAGGTTATATATGTATTATTATTGAAGGTGTGGGTTATTTTTATTCTAAATTATTTTATAAGAAACTTTTTAGGAAAGATTAAATTTAAATATTTAAAATTTAAATAAAACTTTAACTTTTAATTTTTTTTAATAAACAAATATAAAAAAGGAAAAAAAAGAAAAAAAAGAAAATTTTTAGTTTTTTTTTGAAAAAACCCTTTAAATAGAAAATAATTAAATTAAATAATAATAATAACTATTTAAAACTCTTTATACTTTTTTATTTTAAATAATCATTCTTATAAAGAATTCAAAAATTAACTTTTTACACAGATTTTATATTACAAAATTTTTTTAACTAAATAAACTTTCTTCATCACAATTCGAAAAATTAAAATTATTTAAATTAATATACCAATCTGGAATTAAAGTAGAATTATTTTTATTTTTTATAATAAAGTTAGGTTTATCATTTAAAAAATCAGGAATTTGAAAATCTAATTTCAATTCAAAAAAATAATTTTTTTCTTGATTTGAAGTATAACTTGTTTCATCTATTGAATTATTTGAATCTAAAAAAAAATCTTTTTCGTTAAATTTATCTTTTTCATATGAAATTTGTTCTTTTTGCATTTGATTTTTATTTTTTAATATTTTATCTAACGAAAATTTATTTTGAAAAATGGAGGAAATTTATTTTTAATATTTCTTTATTATATTTTTATAAATTTTTGCTATAATTTTAATTTATTTTAAATGGATTTTCTATATTATATTATATTTATTTTTATTATAAGAATAAAAAGAAAATTTAAATTGAATTTATTTTCAAAATTTAATAGAAAAATAAGATTTCACCATATAAAAATAAATAGTATATACAACTATTCTTTATATTAAAAATATATATATTATAAAATAATATTATAAATCATAAAAATTAAATAAAAAATTAAATGAGTGTTTCACCAAAATTTTTTTCTTCAAAAACACCAAAGAAAAATATTTCACCTTTTAAAAATGAAATAGAGAAAAAAGAAGATTTTTCCCGTCAAGTAACAACTTTAATTTCAATTGAATTAAGTCGAATTGATGAAGAAGATATTAAAAATGGAATTAATTCTTCTTTTTTAAATCAAACAGAAGAACAAAGTAATTTTTTTAAGAGTTTATTGGAAAAAATTAATAATATTAAAATTAATATTATTAATAAGGTTAGAGATTTTATTATTCAAAATGCTAATTTTGATAATTTTAATTCTGAAAAAAATGATTTTAATGATAATTTCTTCATTAATGAATTAAAGAATTTTCAAAAAAATTGTAAAATTAAATTTAAACAATTAAATGATTGTTTGTCTTTAAATTTGAATAATTCAATTAATCAATTAAGTAATTATATTATTCAAGATAAAAAAAATTTAGCTATTGATAAAATAAATAAATTTGATAAAATAATAAATGAATTAAATTCAATAATAAATAATATTGAAAATTTACAAAATAAATCAATAGATAATCTTATCAGAAAGAAAAGTAATAATTTAAAAAATAATAATTCAATTAAAAATATAAGCAAATCTCCAATTAAAATAAATCATACTTCTGATAATCAGAAATTTAAAAAAACTTCTTCTTTTATAAGATATAATAATCATTCAAAAAATATTTCTCCATTAAATAATAGGAATTTCTATAATTCAAATAATAAAACATTGAATAATTTAAGTAATATAATGACAGATTCTTCTTTAAATAAGTCTTCAAATTCAAGTTTTAACTTTGATAATAATAATAATATAAATTATAAAAAAAAAATAAAAGAAAAAAATTCAGAAATTGAAAATTTAAAAAATCAACTTTTAAAAGAAAAAGAAAATAAAAATTTATTAATTAATGAATTATCAAAATTGAAATTTAATAAAAAATTATCAAATTCAAAATTTGTAAATTTTGATTATGATGCATTAAATTCAAAAATAAATAAATTAACAGAAATGGTAATAAATTTTTCTGATTCAATGAATAATTTAAGAGATTTAATTTTTAAAAAAACAACAAATAGCCTTGAGTCAAAAAATATATTTTCAAAATTAAAAAATAAATTAATCTCAATAGTAAATGAAACAGAAAATTTAAATAACAATTTACTTTCTATTGGTTTAAGTATAAAAGACAATTTAGAAAAAGAAAATGAAGAAAATAAAAAAGAAATCATAATAACTCCAAATTCAAAAATTCCAAATTTAAATATTAATTTAAGTAAAAATGAAAAAAATACAAATAATTATTTTAATAATATTACATTAAATTCAAATTATGATATTGAAAAAATTATAAATGAAAATAAAAATTTAAAAGCTCAAATTGCTTCTCAAATTTTGTTAAGATGTCCAAAAAATGAAAAAGAAAAAAATAATGAAAATGAAATTTTATTTCTAAAAAATCAAGTCAAAAAATTGGAAATTGAAATTAGTGAAAAAGATAATCAAATAAGTATTATTAAAGATAATTTATTAAATGAAGCTTTTGAAAATTTAAAAGAAGATTATAAAAAAAATATTTCCAATATAAAAAATACTTATGAAGAAATTATTAAAGAAAAAGAAAATGAAAATAATATTTTAAATGAAAATAATAATGAATATGAAAATGAAGTTTTAGAGTTAAGAAAAAATTTATTAAAAATTAATAATGAAAATAGAACAAAAAATATATTAATAGAAACAAGAATAAATAATATAGAAAATGAAAAGAAAAATTTAGAAATTGAAATTGAAAATTTAAAAAAAAATAATAAAACAGAAAATATAAGAAATACAAATGTTAATAATAATGAAGAAAATGAAGAAATGATTTCTTTAAAAGAAAAAAATAAAAATTTAGAAATATTGGTCAATAATTTAAATAAACAAATTGAAGAAAAAAATAACCAAATTAATACAATTACAAAAAATCATCAAGAAGATTTAAATGAATTAAATGCCTCAATTATGGTTTTAAAAACTAAAATTTCTCAATTACAAGAAGAAAATGAATCTCTTTCTAATAGTCAAAGAGATGTTATAGAAAAAAATAAAAAATAATATATCTTTATTGTATAAATACAATTTTATTAATTTTAATTTTGATTTTATTATATCATAATATTTAATTATTGATTTAAATAAATAAAATTTTATAAATTTAAAATATTTTATATTTTTCAAATTAAAAAGAATTTAAATTTCCAATATAATCTTAACTACAATCACAAATTATATTATTACACTCATTCACATTCTTATTATTTATATTTCTATATTATTATTTGATTGTTCAAGGAAATGAGATATTAATTCTTCAAATTTTTTTGAATAAATAAACTGGAATTAATAATATTATTCTTATATTTTTTACCTTAAAATAATTTATTTTAAAAAATCAGAATCATTGAGTTTTTTTTTGTTTGATTGTTCATTTTTCTAATTGAAAATTAAATATATATTTCAAATAAATAAGAAAATAAATAGTTTTAAAAATAAATAAGTAATAATATTGTATTATATAATAATTTTATTAATTTCCAATATTACTTATTCTTTTTTTGATTTTTTTCTTTCAAAATATTTTTTATATAACTAATTTACGGAATTTAGCATTAATTCTCTCTAGTTTTAAAATCTTTCTGAAATTTAATTTTTATATTTATGATGATAAATTCAATAAATAAAAATACCAAAAAAAATGAAAATTTTGATGTTTTTTCTTTTTATTTTAATAAATACCTCTTCTTCTAAACAAATTTCCTTTCTTTCTGAAAATGAATTTTCAATAAACATATTACAATTTATAGATTATGTTATTAGCAAAGACTATCTTAATAAATTTATTTCATTATATGAACAATCAGATAGCTCATTAAAAAAACGAATAAAAAATATAAGAATATATCAGGAACATTATACATATAATGAAATATATGATTTTCTTTTAGAAGATTATTCTAATATAATAAATGAAATTTTAGAGCAAGCAACTTTTTCAGGATATAATCATAATAAATATATAGATTTTTTTATAAGTAAATCCCAAAAAATCCTTGGTTCAAATTGGAGTAAAGTTAATTTAATTTATCAAATAAACAATAAACGATTAAATTTTTTATCTTTTTTTCAAAGATATAAAGAATCTCAATTAGATATTATTTATATTTATTTTAATAATATTAATCTTAGTTTTTTAAAAACTAAATTTCCTATTATTATTTCTTCTTTTTCCACTAATGAAAACAATCCTTTTCTTAATTATAATATTGATGTTCCTTTTAATATTATGGATAAAAAATTACAGAATCAAAGAAGTATAAAATTAATTATTGATTTTTTTGATTTAAATATGATGAAATTCTTCAATGATAGATTTAGAAGTTCTGATAATTTTGATTTTCCTAATTTAAGTTAATTTAAAAATATAATATTTTTTGAATATTTTTATCTAAAATACACTCATTTTAATTTTTATTATAATCTTATTTAATGTTAATTCAAATAATGAAAAAGAAAAGAAAGAATTGAAAAAATTTTAAATATATTCAGTTTAATTAATTATATTTATTAAAAATAAAATCAAAAATTATAATTTAAATAAAAATAATTGCATAACATATTTAATTTTATTTTAAAAATATTTTTGAAAAAAAAATATTTGAAAAAGATTTTGAAATTAAAAAACATTTAAAAAAGATTTTCAAAAAAAATAAGAAATTAATATTTGATGAAAATATCTTAAAGAAAAGAAAAAACAAAAAAAATGATTTATGAAAAAATTTAAAAGCTATCTATTTGGATTAGGACTGATATTATTTATATAAATAAAAAAATATTAATATATTATTTATTCTATTTTTGTTCTTTTAAATTTTAATCAATAAATATTTTACAATAATTCAAGATTTTTATGATAAAATTAGTCATTATGAAAACGATAATTTTGAATTTTATTTTTTTTCTAAAAAAAGTAATTATTATAATTTTAATTATTATGAAGAAGATATAGATTTATTTTTATATTATTTCAATATATATTTTCTAAAAGAAATTTGTGAAAATGATATAATCAATATATGATTTTTCTCAATTAGATTAAAGTAAATATTTACTTTATTAACTAAATTTAATACATTTTGATTTTTATTAAAATACTTTATTATTTTAAAACTAAAAAAAAAATAATTCTAAACCATATATAAAATAGTAAAAAAGAATAAAATTTTGTTAAAATTATTTAAATAATTACTCGAAAAAAAAAATAAATAAATAAAAATTTAGAAAAAAAAGAATGGGTCCTCCTCAATCTAATCTAACAGCTTTTTTAAATCAATCAGTAAAAGGAGAAAGTCATATAATAAATTTGACTCCAACAGTATTTATTCCAAGACATTTAACAGATCCTAAAAAAGATTATAAAATGTTAGATTTTTTAGGAAAAGGATCTTTTGCAGAAGTATTTAAAGTAGAAGATAAACATTCTGGAATGATAAGAGCAATGAAAATAATATCAAAATCAAATGATAAAATAAAAATGAATGAAAATGAAATAAAAAATGAAATAGATATATTACGTCATATGGATCATCCTAATATAGTTAAAATATTTGAATTTTATTCACTTAAAGAATCTTATTTATTAATTACTGAATTATGTACTGAAGGAGAATTATTTAAAGAAATTAAAGATAAAGCTCCTTTCAATGAAAAATATGCTTCTTATGTAATGTATCAAATTTTTGCTGCTATAAATTATTGTCATAAAGTTGGTATTATTCATAGAGATTTAAAACCAGAAAATATATTAATTGTTAAAAAAAATAAAAATAATTACCCTCATCTTAAAATATGTGATTTTGGAACTTCTAAAATTTTTGCAAAAAATGCTATTGAAAATCAAATTATTGGTTCTTTAAATTATATGGCTCCTGAAGTTTTTGATCGAAAATATAATGAAAAATGTGATATTTGGTCTTGTGGAATAATATTATATTTATTATTATCTGGAAGATTTCCTTTTGATGGAAAAGATGAAAAAGAAGTTATTGATAATATTAAAAAATATAATTATGATTTAACAAATTCTCCTTTTGATATGGTAAGTTCAGAAGCAAAAGATTTAATAAATAGATTGTTTGAAAAAGATCCTTCAAAAAGAATTTCTGCTGAAGAAGCTTTACAACATAATTGGTTTAAAGATAATAGAAGTAAAGATTATTTTAATGAAATAAAAAATTTTGATATAATGAGAAAATTTATGACTAATTTAAAAAATTATAAAAGTGATTCAATTATACAAGAAACAGCTTTAGCATATTTAGTTCATAATTTTCCTCAAGCAAGTGAAGTTGTAAATGCTTGTAAATTATTTAATATATTAGATGAAGATAATGATGGAAAAATTACTAAAAAAGAATTATATAAAGGATTAAATACTTTTTTTAAAAATGAAAGTATTGAAAAAGATGTTGGTAAAATATTTAAATCTCTTGATATGGATGGAAATGGATTTCTTGAATATGAAGAATTTGTTAGAGGTGCTATTAATAAAGAAAAATTTTTAAGTGAAAATGTTTTAAGATTTGCTTTTAGATATTTTGATAAAGATAATAGTGGAATGATTGATTTTGAAGAAATTGAAGAAATTTTTAAAAATAAAATTAAAAAACAAGACCAAACTTATTTTTATTTAAAAAAAATTTTAAGTGAAGTTGATAAAGATGGTGATGGAAAAATTTCTTTTGAAGATTTTTGTAATGCAATGAAATTGTTAATGAAGTAAAAAAAGTAAAAAAGATAGATAATTTAAGTTGAAAATTTAGTTTATAAATTAAATTTTGTCATATTATTTTATTTTAATTTTATGAATTATGGTTTGAAAAATTAAGAATTTTTTAATTTTTTTAGATTTGATTATTGTTTTAATTATAATAAATAATTATTCTTATTTTGTTAGAAATATTATCATCTTCATTTTTGAATTTAGAAATAATAAAACTGGAATAATAAAAGTAATTAAAAAATAAATCTAAAACAACAAAAAGAATTAGATAAAAGAAAATAAAATAAATATAAAGAACTTATATAATAAATTTAAAAAATGACAATTAATTAATTTTTTGATAATGAGAATAAAAAAGATTAATAAATATCTTAATTTTCATTTCTTTCAATTGAAAACAATTCTAATTGTCTTTATGTGATTATATTGTAATATTTTGAAATATGAATGATGAGTTAAAATAAATTATCTATCATTTTTGTTATAAAAATATAGTTCCCAATTTTGAGAGATTTTAAAAATTTTTTGATTACTTATATTAAATTAAAAAAATTATATATATGTTTAATTGGATAAATAATAAAAATATCAATCATCATTGATATATTTTTATACTAGAAAAATATTGATTTCATTTAAAAAAAGATAATTGAATTTTTACCATAAAAATTTTATGTTAATTATTTGTTTTAAAAATTAATTTTTAAAAGGAGGAAATATTAAAAAAATTGAAAATTTTATGAACTTTGATTAAATAAAACTCTATTTAAAGTTAATTTTTTATTCATAATAAAAAAATAAAAAAAATAGTTAATTACTTTTTACTCATAATTTATTATAATTTTATATATAAATATTTTATATAGATATTATTTATAAAAATTTCAATAAAATGAAATTACTAATAAAAATAAACAAATATGTTTATTTTTATTTATTTACATCAAATAAATATGTGGTTTTGAATTTTTTAATTAAAAAAAAACATCAAAACTCACATAAACAACTATTATAAAGATATTACTTAGAAACTAAAATTTACATTGAATAAATTTACATAATATTGATTTTTCATAAAAATCATAAAATAAATTTACATATTTAATTTTCTCATTTTAGAAATTAAATGTTGAGGTAATGAAAACTGTAATTTTTCTGCTAGAGCTTTCCAACGTTTATTTTTAGAGAAACTTTTTTCTTCTTCTAAAATGTTTTGAATTTTAGAAAAATTTTTTTTCATTTTATATAAAATATCATTATTTTCAACTTTTGAATTATTACTAATAAAGATATTAAATAATTTATTTTGATATTCTTCTAAATTAAAACCTTTTTTAAGAGCAATATAATTCTTTTTTTTAATTTGATGAAATTTATCAACCCATTCAATATTTTCATTATATATTTTATTTAAGTATTTATTATTTTTTATTGGGTCATATTTATTCGAAATTTTTGGTAAAGAAGAACTTTTATTAGTTTTATTTGAAATAAAAGTTTGATTAGATTTGTTATTATTTATAGAACCTTTTTTTAACGGTAATTGGGAATGTAAATTTTTAGAGTAATTAGTACTTAAATTTCTTAAAGAATTTGATTTAATTAATTTTGGTAATCTTTGACTTAAAGGTGTATGCATTTATATTGTTTTGATAAAAAAGTTTATTATATACTAATCGATATTTGGAATAAAATTTATTTTATATTTTATTAGATTAATTGATTTTAATTTTTTTTAAATATTTTTTTATAAAATAAATTTAAAAAAATAAATGAGTAATATTGAAGATTATAAGTAAAAAATTTTTTAATGTTTTTTATTCATTTAGTCTTGTTTTAAATACCAATACTTGGATAAAAGATTCAAATGAATTAATTGATTATGAGAAAGGAAAATTTATTTCTTCTTCTTTTACAATAAATTCACCTCAAATAATTTACAGAAATAATTCTAATATAGAGATTGAAAATTTATCAAATAACATCATTAAAAATAATAATAATAAGAAACAATGTTTAGGTCAAATTATATTAGAAAATAATAAATATTATTATTGTTCAAATCATGATTTTTCTTTTGAAAATAATTATCAGGAAATGATGAATTTATCATGGTTATTATATCAAGGAAATAATTATCCTAAAACACATAATAAATATATTTTATCAGAAGGTGATTATATTAAAATGGGGAAGATTATTTTGAAAATCAGAGAAATAAAAATAAATAATTCAAATGAAATTAATAATAATATAAAATGTTCAGAAGAAAAAACAATAAACAATAATGGTAATTATAATCAAGATAATGAAAGTAAAAATTCTTTCAATGATAACAATAATATTTCTCATTCAAATATTTCATTAGATAAAAAATATAAAAAAAATAAAATAATACATATTAAAACTTTTTCAAATTCATTTTCAAAAAAAAATTCTCAAAGAGATACTTTAACAATAAATAAAGAAACAATACAAAAAGAATTAAATGATTCATTAGAAAATAATAATTACTTTGAAAGAAATAATGAAAATTATAAAAAGAAAAATTTTAAAATAAATATAAAATTAACAAAAATAACATTAAGAAAAAAATCAAAAAGGAATAATATAAAAAAATGTAGAATATGTTATTCTGAAGAAGAAGATTCTTTAAATAATCCTTTAATTAAACCTTGTTCCTGTTCTGGGTCATTAAAGTATATTCACTATTATTGTTTATTACATTGGTTATCAAATAAAATTTCTGTAAAAAAATTTATTTTTTCAAACGAAAGTTTTTTTTCTATTTATCCAATTAATAAAATAGAATGTGAATTATGTAAAGAAAAATTTCCAGAATATATAAAACATAATAATATAATCTACAGTTTAATAAATTTGGAAAAATATAATAATAATATTTTTAATTATATTATTTTCGATGCTTTTCCAATTGATTCAATTAATAATAGATTTAGATATATTATTATTTTTAATAATTTAAAACATTTTTTTTTAGGAAGAGGAAAAGAAGCAAATGTTATTTTAAATGATATTTCAATAAGTAGAAGTCATTGTCAATTTATTATAAATGAAAAAGGGAATGTTATATTAAATGATTTAAAATCTAAATTTGGAACTTTAATTTTACTTCAAAATAAAAAATTAGAAATATTAAATGGACAAAATTTAATTATTCAATTTGGAAGAACTTTTTTGAATTTTGAAATAAAAAAAAAATTTTCTTTTTTTGGTTGTTGTAATATAGATATTATAAATAGTAATATTAATTATGAAATATTAAATAGAAATGAAATAATAAAATTAAATAAAATTAATGATATTAAAGAAGAAATAATAAATTTAAATGATGAAAGTGAAGAATATGAAAATGAAGAAGATGAAAAATTAAAAGATAAAAATTATGAAATATATAATATTAATATTAATAATAATGAAAATTTAACTGAATTTAAAGATAATCTTACAAATGATTTTTCAACAATTAATCAAGGAGAAATTACAAACGCAAGTTCTAATAATTTAAAAAATAATAAAACTACAATTGAAAGTGAAAATTATGGAACTTTAAGTATAAATAGACCAAAATTAAACTTTATTTGTGAAAATAAAGATGAAGAAAGTGATTAAAAATTATTTTTAAATAAAATGAAATATTAATTCTTTTCAATATTAGATATTAATTCAAGGTAAAAATGTAAAATCCGTATATATCTATTTTCCCAATTTATTGAATATTACTAATTTTTATTATATATATATTTTTAAAAAATTAAAACATTTTTAAATAATTAAGTTAAAATTTAGCCAAAAAAATATTGTTCTTATTCTCAATAATCCATATGATACTAATTATCAAAATAAAAATTCTTTACTTAAATCTTTTTGAAATCAATTTAATTTTCATTAATAGTTTAGGAATAAGATAAAATCAGTTTTATGAGAAATAAAAACATAAAGAAAAATAATTATGTTATCTCTTTCATTATTTTTGATTTTTATTATAAATGAATATAAATCATTCACTGTAATTTTTAATTTTATGAAATTTTGATTATTTTATAATTTTTGGAATCATTATTTTTTATTTATTTGTTTAGGTGAATTGTATTTTTAATTCATTTTTATATTTTTTAAATTTTAAAGAATGCTTTTTTCTTTTTGAATTGAATTTAAATTATTGAAATTAAAATCAAATTATTTTTTTTCAAACAATGATTCAATATTTCAGTTTTTTTTTTATTTTTTTGCTCAACAAAAGAAAAATTATTATTTAATAGTTTATTTCCAAAAATATTCTGATATTAATTATTTAAAATAACTTATATATCCTCTAAAGGAAAGACTTCTCTATTATAATATTTAAATTATGTTTTCATTCTAATAATTATAAATAAAATAATCTCTTCTTAAATATTTATTTGATAAAATAAAAATTATTCAAACCCAAATTTTCCTTGAGAAATATATTTATATTATGATAATGATATGAAAAAATTACTATTTATTTTTATTTAATCTTTTTCAAACTCGATTCTATTTATTAAATTTAAAAATTAAATTAAAAATATGGAAAAAAATCTTTCAGAGTTAGAAAAATCTATAAATAATATAATATCAAAAATAAAAGAAAATAATTCTAGTCATTCAAATATATTATATATAGAATTTTATAATTTAATAACAGAAAATATTAATAATCAAAAAAATATAACTTTCATATTTCATACAATTTCAAGAGCAATAGCTAATTGTGAAAAAGAAGAAGAAAAGGAAAATTTATTAAAATTACTTCCAGAATTTTTTTTACCTTTTAAAAACGATTTATCAAAAACTTTTCCTTTTTTATCAAGAATTTTAACAACTATTCAAAGTAATATTCATTCAAAAATCAATTTAGAATATATTTCTAAAATATTTCAAGAAATTCTTCAATTATTATTTAATGTAAATAATATTAATATTGATCAAAATCAAAATAAACAAAATTATGAAATTTGTCAAGGCTTTTGTATTTATAATATGAAACAAAATGATGAATTATGTCAAATTTGTGGTGTTTTATGTTTAAAAGAATTAATAATAAATTTAAATTATTTTTTAAAAAATAATAAATATATGAAATATTTATGGGAAAAATTAATATTATTTATTGAAAATGATAATTTTGGAAGTAAACTTTATTTACTTCAATGTTTTAATGAATTAATTAAAAAATGTAAAGAAAAATTTAGACAATTTGCAAATATTACTATGTATAAAATATTAGATTTTTTACAAGATAGTGAAAATGAATTAAGAAAAGAGGCTTTAAATATATTATTTTTATTGATTTTTCATTGTCCTAAAGATATTTCTTCTTTAAAAAATCAATTAATTGATTTTATTTCTGTTTTACAAGAAGAAAATGATGAATTTATTCAAGAAAAATGTAATCAAATATTGAAATTGTTAAATGAAAATAATGATAAATTAAATGAAAGTAGTAAAATTATTTCTAGTGATTCTAAAAGAAATGATACTGAAAACAATGATATAAGAAATAAAATAAATAAAATGAAAAAAGGTGTTAAAAGTTTAAGTGAAAATAAATTAAATAATACAAATGAAAGTAATAATATAAATACTAATAATACAAATATTAATACTAGTAATAACAATATCAATGATAGCCATAAACAAAATAAATTTCTTAAAAAAGAAAAAGAATCAATATTTAAAACACCAAAAAATAAAGAATTTTTTGATAAAGCAAATAAAATAGATGATATTTATATTGTAGATGCTTTACATAGTCAAAAATATAAATATCCAAATCCAAATGAAAATCAAGATGATACTTTAAATAATATAAGTTCAAATTATAATTACAGAAAAATTTCAAAAGATTATTCTTATCATTCAAATAATAATAATACATTAAATACAAATACAATTAATACGATTAATACAGTTAATAATAATAACAATAATAATAATAATTACAATAATAATTATAATAATAATACAAATAATAAAACAAAATATTATATGATTTCTTCAGATTCAAATAATTTAGAAAGTGCTTCTAAAAATATTAAAAATAATATTGTAGAAAATAAAAATGATGATTATACTCAATTAATTCAAAAAATGGCTGATTTATCAGAAAAACAAATATTTTTAATTGATTGTTTAACTCAGTTAAGAAATGATTTTTTAAATGTGACTTCTAATTTAAATAATAGGGTTGATAGATTAGAAAAAATTGTTTCAAGTGGAACTCCAAATTTAACTAATCAATCAGTTAATTTTAATAATAACAATAATTTCAACAAAAATAATTATAGTAGTAATAATTTTAACAATAATATTTTCAGTAATAATTTTAATAATTATAATTCCAATTTTAATAATTTTTTTAATGTTCCTATCCAAAATTTAATTGATGAAAATAATTTAAATAGTCTTTTAAATCATTTATCAAAATTAAATTTTGAAGATTTAAATGATATTCCTATTCAAACTTTAGAAAATGTAATTTTTTATTTAATAAATAAAATTCAAAATGAAAAAAATATTCCTTTAGATAAAATAATTTCAATTTTCAAAAAAATAATGATTGGAATTAAAAATAAAATTTCAAATGATTGTAAAGAAAATTTAGAACATACTTTAAAAGTATTATTAAAGGATTTAAATTTAAAAGAAGATAATGTGATCGAAATAAAATTAATTTTAAGTTATTTAAAAAATTAAATAACTTAAAAATATTTTTTTTAAGATTTAATTTTTATTCTTTTTCTTATTTAATAAAAATGATTAATAAAAATATTTTTAAAACTCGTTTAGAATTTTATCAACATAATTATGCAATTTTTCAACTTCTTTTTCATTTTCTTCTTCTTCATTTAAATTATCTTTTAAGAAATTATCATTATTTAAATTTTTTTCATTTTGATTTTCATCATATTCTCCTTGTAAAATTACATAAGAAGATTCAATAATAGGAAATTCCACTTCTTGAGAAATATTAATTGAAGGACCTTGTTCATTATTATTATTAATTTTAATTGTTTTGTTTTTGTCATTTAATGAAATATATTCATTTTCATTTATATTATTATTATTATTATATAATATTTTATCTAACATCTTTTTTTGTTCTTGTCTTTCTTTTTCATATTTTTCTTTTATTTCATTATATCTTATTATTTTTTGTCTTTCTGAATTTAAATTATTAATATTATTCTTATTAGAATTATTTGATTTATTTGAATTTAATTCTTGATAATTATTATTATCTTCATTTATGTTATCTTTATTTTTTGCATAAACATAATATTTACTTTTTTTATTTTTATAATCATCATCATATAAATCTTGAGATTTACTTATTTTATTATGAATATTTTGATTATTTTTATTTTTATTTAACTGAATACTCAAACCAATATTATTTAAATTATTATTATTATAACTTTGAGTTAATTTATTTATTTTTCCTTGTAAAAGTTTATTATTTTTAGATAATAAATTTATTTTATTTTCTTTACAATTCATTTCAATTTTCATACTTTTAATTTCATTTTTTAAAAGTAAAATATCATTTGCATTTGTTTCATATTTTAAAGTGTTAAATTTTAATTTTGCAATTTCTTTTTTATGAAAATTAATTGTATCACTTAATTTATTTGTATATTCTAAATTATTTTTTATTTCTTTATCTTTTTCTTTCAATAAATTTTCAACTTGATTATAATGAGAATTTAATTCTAAGACTTTATTTTCTTGTTTAATTACAACTTCTTCTAAATCTTTTTTTTCCTCTTCTAAATTAGAAATATTCTTCTTTAATAATTTAATATAATCTTCATATTTTTTTTTGTCTAAATTCTGAGAAGAGGAATTTTTTAAATTATTAATTTTTCTCAATTCCTCATTTTCTTTTTTTAATTGAATTATTTTATTATTATTATTTTCTTTTTCTTTTGTTAAATTATTAATTTTTTTATTTAATGATTCCATTTCATTTTTTAATTTTGATATTTCTTTTAAATAATTTGATATATCATTACTTAATTGAACTTCTTTTTGATTTGCAATTTCTGAAAATTTAATTAAATTTTCACTTTGTTCTTTAATTTTCTTTTCCATTTCTTCCATTCTACTTTTCATAACATCATTAATAGATAAATTCTCTTGTTTAATTAATTCACTATTATCCTAAATAAAACAATAAATAAAATATAACTTTACCATTAAATCCAATTAAAAAAAAACTTAAAAAAAAAACAAAAAAAAAAAAATTAAAAAAAAAAAATATTAAAACAATAACTTCCAAAAAAAACGATAAATAGTATATAATAAAAAATCAATAAAAAAAAATCCAAAAAAAAAAAAAATGGGTTGTTGTGGAAGTGCTGACACAAGTGATGCAAATTCTCGTAAAAAAGGAAAAACAGGAAATAATGGATTATCAACAGAAGAAATGGATAATGCCTTAGGTAATATAGATAGTCAAAATAAAGATAATTTAATGTCAAATCAAGCAAATAATATAATGAAATTAGCAGGAAAAGATTATGTAAAAACAGATCCAGAAAAAAATTTTGTTCAATCAACTTTTAGTATAACTGCAGAATATACAAATAAAGGAACTGCAATTATGAATTATAATCATGATCCAAAATCAATAAATTTAAGAGAAATAAGAGATTTTTGTGAAATGTATTTAAATAATGAAAAATTAGATTTTAACTTTGAATATAATTTTCCAAAAGAAGGAAATTATAATTTTAAATTAACTTATAAATGCGCTTTATTAAATACAAGTAACATGTTCTTTAATTGTAAAACTTTAATTTCTATAGATTTATCTAATTTTGATTCTTCATATCTTAGAAATATGGGAAGTATGTTTTATGGATGCAGAAATTTACAAAATGTAAATTTATCTACATTAAATACTTCTAATGTTACTTATATGAGTAATATGTTTGCTTATTGTGTTTCTTTAAAAAATTTAAATTTATCTAATTTTAATACTAAAAATGTTACTAATATGGGAAATATGTTTCAAGATTGTTCTGGTTTAGTTAATTTAAATATTGAAAATTTTTCAAGTGAAAAACTTACTTTTATGGAAGGAATTTTTAGCGGAGTTAATAAGAAATGTAAAATTATTTGTAAAGATCAAAAAATTTTAAGCCAATTTAAGTAAATTTATTGTTTGGTAATTTTTTTTTATTTTCTTTTTTAATTTTTTTAATTTTTATATTTTTTATTTTTGTTAAGGGGAAATAGTTTTATTTTTCCATTTTTAAGAAAAATTTAAAGTATATTGTTTTCTTTTTTTTTTTTTTGTTTTTTTATATTAAATTATTATATTATTTTATTATTTATTACTTTTATTTTCCTAAATTTAAATATTATTCTTTAAAAAATTAATAAAAAAATTGTGATGGCTTCTCATTCAATTTCAATTGATTCCTATAATAGATTAAAAAATGATTATCATTTATTTAAACAACAAAATGAAGAAATTCAAAAGGATTTAAATAAAACAATAAAACAAACAAAAGATGCAATTGATTTATTAAAAAGAGAAAATGCAAAATTAAAAACTCAAAATATCAATAATAATACTTTAAATAAAAATCAAATCATTCAAAAATTAAAAGAAGAAAAATTACTTTTATCAAAAAAAATTGCTGAACTTGAAAATGAAAAATATAATAATTTTTATAATGAAAAAAATAATCGAAATTCAAACAATAAAAATTCAATTAAAAATTTTACTTTTAATTCTTTTTCATTTTCTTTAATTAATAATGACAAAAGTAACATTTATTTAAAAGAAAATTTACAAAAAAAAAGTGAAGAAATTATTGTTTTAAAAAATGAATTGATTAAAAAAGAACAAATTATTCAAAAATTAAAAATAAATAATCTTAGTAATTCAAATGATAAAGAAATAAATTTAATTAGATATAAAAGTGAAAATAATTTTATAAAAATAAATAAAAATAATAATATAAATTACTTAACAACAGAAGAAAAAAATGATAATAAAAACTTTACTAATAATAAAAATATAAAGAAAAATAATAAAAAAGAAAATTCAGAATTTAATTATATTTTAACAAATGAAGATGAAGAAGAGAATTATTTAGAAAAAAATATTCAATTAGAATTAAAAAATATTTTAGAAGAAAAAAGAAATTTTATTCTTAAAACTTTAACATCAGAAAATTTTTCTTTTGATTTAATTCCTTCAAGTAAAAAAATAAATAATTCCAAGCCTTCAAAAAAAAATTATTCTTCACCAAATTCAAAAAAAAATAATAATACAAATAATTTAATTTCAAATAATTTTATAAATCAAAATTATCATTCTTATACTAATAATAGTAATTTTAATGTTGAAGAAATTAATAATAATATTGATAAAATGTTAGATTTGATTAATAAAAGAAAAAAGGATATCGAACAAGAAAGAAAATATTTAGAAGATTTAAAAGGAAAAGAACAATATATTTAAAAAATATTTTATTATATATAAGAAAGATTATTTATATTATTTATTTTTAAATAAATTTATATTTATTATAATTATTTCAAAAAAATATTTAATTTCAATTATATAAAAATAATAATATTATTAATTTATTTATTTTAGATTTATTTACAAACTCAAATTCTTTTATTATGAAAATACAAATGAAAACAATTAGTTTTATGTTAAAAAGTTCTATTAATTAATTTTCATCTTTTAAAATTTATTAGATTACTTTTTCCAAAAATTGTTTAAATTGAATATTTTCGAAAGAAAATTCAATCAAATTAATTTCATGAAAATTAATAGAATAATCTATACAAAATTGTTCATATTTTCTTTTTATTTCTATATTATTTAAATATTTATAATTGAAAACAAAGAAAATTTTTTCAAGTTTATTAACTGATTGAATTTCTTTAATTTGTTTTTCAAAAAAATTAAAATCTGATTTCTCGTTAACTAATATGATAAAAGCATTTGCTATTTTAAAATAAGTTTTAATTAAAATTGAATTTAAAAATTTTTCATTTGAATCCCAAAATTCCAATTTAATATTTTTATTATTTGTTTCATAATTAATTTTTTGAATATTTAAGTATTCGGTTTCAACATATTGTTCATTATTATTATTTAATAGTTTATTTAAAAATAAAGTTTTTCCAACTTTTTTTTCTCCAATTAACATTATTTTAATTAATTTATCATAATTTTTAACATTATTTAAAATGATATTTTTTAAATTTCCATCTTCTGAAGAATTAGAAGTGTCTGAAGTTAAATTACTTGAAGAACTGATTTCTTCATTTAATAAATCATCTTCTAATTCTTTATTTTTATATTTTTCATTTAAATGATTAATTAAATTATATAATTCTTTTTCTTCATTTTCTTCTTCTTCTTTTATTGTTAATTCCCTTGGTCTTAATTTATAATCTGAATTCAAGCTTAACAATTCATTTTCTTCTTCATCTGAAAAATCATCGTAATTTAATTTTTTTTCTTGATAATATTTTGGTTTTAATTCTTTTAAATTTTCTAATTCAGATTTATCATATATTGTATATGATCTTGTTCTTCTCATTTATTTTATAAATATAATTTTATGAAATAGAGAATAATTTATATTTGTTAAAGAAATAGAATAATTAATTTAAAATATTTAATTTTAAAATTTAGATTTGTGTATAAAATTGTTAAAATATATTAATTATCTTATTTTATTTTACCTATATTATAATATATATAAAATTCCAAAAACATGATTAAATAAATTTTTTTACTTTATTTTTTTCTTTTCTTTACTAACTTTTTTAAATGGTTTAAATATATATTTATTATTCTTTTCAATAATTTTTCTTAATTTTTCTTGAAAATCTTCTTTGGCTTTTATTTTAGCTAATTCATTAGCTTTAATTCTATTTTGAACATCAAGATTTTTTTTAATAATAATATATTTTTCAAAATTATTTTTTTCTTGAAAATTTCTAAAATTAACTAAATCATTAACTTTATTTTCAATTTCAGCTAATCTACTTAATGTAGTGATTTTTTCATTAAACTTATAAACTTTTTTTTTAAATTCTTCTTTTTTATTTATTTCATTATAAATTTCTACTACTTTCAAATCTACTAAATTTAAATGTTTCTCATTATTAATTTTTGGCATATTTTTTAAATAATTTTTTAAATATTCATTTCTTAATTTTACTTCTTTTAGTTTATTATAAGTTAAATTCATTTCATCATTAAAAAATTTTTCTAATTCTTCATCTTTTTCAATTAACTCTTGTTTTTCTTTAAAATGTTCTCTTAAAATTGTTAATTCATATTGTTTTTCATTATATATCATTAAACTATTTTTAATATTATATGAAATGATGTCTAGTTTTTTTTTAAAATCTTCAGGTTCAGAAAAAATAATTCTAGGTTCTCTAATTATTTTTTTTCCTTCACTGATATTTTCTTCTAAAATAGAATATCTTTTTTCTTTTCCTTTAACAGAAATAGTTTTTTGTTTATTAAATTGTTTTTGAATACAATTAAAATTCGATAATATATTTAAACTTTTAATATCATTTTGATAATCTTTTTGATCTTCTTCTGAAAATTTTTCAAATAATCCAGTTTTATTTTTTACACATAATAAAAAGAATTTATTGTTTAAACAAGCTTCAAATTGTCTTTGAACTCTTCCAAATCTATGTCTTAATAAATAAGTTTCATGTAATGTTTCATTTTTTTTTTCAAATAAATCAGTTTGAATTTCTTTTTCTTTTTTAATTGTTTTATTTAAATAATTCAAATATCTATCTGTACTTTCAATATATAATTTAATTAAATGAATCATTTTTTGATAATTGCTTTTTTGAAGATTCATTAAATCTATTGCAATACTTCTTTCTTCTTTTATATTTTTCATTTCATTTTCTTGAATTTTTTTAAAGTATTTTTGAAATAATATTTTTTTTGCTTTTTCAGTTAATTCTTCTTTTGTTTCGGCTCTTATTGTAATTTTTGGATTTTCAGTATAATTAAATTTTTGAATAAATTTCAGTTTATTTCTTGTTCTACTATTCTTTTTTTCACTTAAATTTTTATTATAGAAATTGGTAATTGTATTATAATAAATATTATTATTACTATAATTATATATATTATTGTTATAATAATTATTATTATAAAGATTGTTATTATTATTGTTTTTATTTCTACTAGTATAATTATGAATTGAACTTAAAGAATTAATAGATAAAGTTCTATTTGAAATAGGTGATTTATTAAAACTATTATATAATTCTAGAGGAGGTAAAATTTTTAATTGTTGAATTAAAGAAGAATCTAAAATTTTATCTTTTGCATTTTTATAAAAAGTATAATTTACATTTAATGAATGTTTTAAGGAATTATGATGAAATGTCTTTAAATTTATTTTTTCAAATTTTTTAATAAATGTTATATTTTTTAATTTTTTCATTTCTTTTATCATTTTATGAGTTAATGTTCTTTGATATGAAATATCAGTTTTTGCGTCTGAGGAAAAAGTTCTTTGAGTTACATTACTCATTTTTTTTTATTATTTAAAATATTTTAGAATTATTTTGCTTTTGCATTAGATTAAAAAAATGAAATCAAAATTTTATTTGAAAAATTATTTTGAAATAATTTAGATTAAATTACACAATTAAAATTCTTAAAACAATTTTATGATAATAAAACAAATAATAAAATGGGAATCAGAAACATTAATAAAATAATAGTTTTAATTTAGTATTAGAAGGAAATTATAATATAATTGAGAAAGTGTTTGATTTTATAGAAAAATCTCAACTTATAATTGATTAAAAAATTATTTGAATTATTATTGAAGGTAATAATAACAATTAAGATGAACAAATTCATAATTATTGGATTCAATCTTTTATAAAAGGAAGTGACGAGTTTTTTCTAACTTTTTATTTAATAGATAATATAAATATTTCAAATTTAAATATCAGAAATAAGAAAAAAAATAAAAATATTACATGAATAATTATAATATAAAAATAAAAAAAATTAATTTAAATAAAAAAGGATATAATTTCCATTAAACATCTAGTTCCACAAAAGGTTGAATTAAATCGTTTGGCATTTTTGGTATTATACTTCCTTTATTTCTAATCCAAATTCCATTTTTAAAATAATAATATTTAACCTGAAAAGAAGATTTATTTGTATCCTGTTCATTAACATCTAAAACTGCTTTTGAAACTCTATATCTTGGATAAGAATTAGGCCCAACATTATCAACATAAATTTTCAAAATATAATTTTTAGAATTATAAGAAATTTCTTTATCTTTCACAATTTGAACAAAATCATTTTTAAGATTATATGAAGAACCATACATTCCAATACCACCAATACTATTTATTGAGTTGTAATTTATTATCCCATTATCAGGACAAAAATAATTAAAATCTTGACCAAATAAAATTTGCTTATCATTCAAAATATTTCGTGTAGTTCCTTCTGTTGAACAAGTTATATAAAAACCATAATGATTTATTTTATAACCATCATCTGAATAAATTATAATTAATGGTTCTCCTATTTGATATCCTCCTCTTCCACTTATTGGAAAACCATCATTTTCTCCAATAAATCTTACATTAAATATAATATCATTATAATCACTAAAAGAAGATATATCTGAATTATTTATAACTATTACATTATATTGAATATTTTCAATTGTTTGATCTTCTTCATTTATTGTAATTATAAATTCAATTTCTGCAATTCTATCATCATCATTTACTGATGAAGTGCTATCACTCAAACTAAAATCTTCTTGTAATTGAGAGAGATAACTTCCATAAGATGGGCTTACATCATTTGTAAATTTCAAATTATTTACTTTACTTATTGTAAAATCTTCTATTCTATTTGAAGTACATTTCGTTTGAGAAATTCTTTTATAATATTGAACTGGAGTAGGAATACAATTTCCATTTAAATCAGGAGAATAAACTATAAATATATTATCTGATATAAATGGATTGTCTTCATTGTCTGAATCTTCAACATAAATTCCATAATTTTTACCATTTTGAACACTAGGAGTTATTTCAATTTCATTTAAATTTATTATATCTTTTTCTACATAATTTTCGAAAATTGAATTTTTATAATTTTCATCGTTTAATATTTTTTGATATAATTTACTAGAATATCTTTCAGTTTGATAACCAGTATTATCAACTTGAAAACAATAATCATTATCATTAATATTATCATTTCTAATTTCAATTCCTCTTCTTTTTAAATATCTTTTATTTTTTGCATTCATATGGAAAATAAAATATTTTTTATCAATACAAGTATATGGATTTTTATTTAAAGAATTTTTTTCATCAAGACATAAATTTTGATCTTTCCAATTTTGAATTGAATCTGATGGACAATTTGAATCACAACAACAATGATAATTACATCCATTATCTATTAATTGACAAGAACAATCTGGTATTATTTCTGATTTGGTTGATGAAGATGAATCTTGTGAATCTTGTGATAATGTTATTGTATTTCCTTTTAATTGTGAAGGATATTCTAATGTGAAAATTATTAAAGAAAGAATTAGGAAAATAAACATTTTTTTTTTTATTTATTTTTTTATTTTTTAATTTTTAAAAGCTTATTTTTTTAATGGGTTTTTATTCAAGGTAATGAGTTTAATTGTTTCAATTAAAATAATATTTTTTTATTATGTTTTATGACATATTTGTCTTTCTTAAAATAAGAAAATATAGTTTTTTTAAAAAAGAAAAATAGGAAATCAGTATTTTAATTGTAAGCTTATTTGATAAAGAATATAATTTAATAAACATCATTTGTCATTAATTTTTAAAAAATAAAAAAATATTTTATTATAATGCTCAAAACCTGTCATTTTACTAAAAAAATATGAATCATAAATCTCCATTAAATTTGACTTTAAAATAAAAATATTCTATAAAGTCAAATTCTGATAAATTATTTATCTTTTTAAATAAAAAAGAGAAACGAAAATAATTTATTGAAAAAAATTTTAAGTAATATATATTTTAATACCATTATTCATTTTAATAATATTTAAAGAACAAGTAAACTCAACAATAAAATGATAGAATATTTAATATAATTTTCACTCATAACAGCAACAGTGATATATGGATTATTATTTTCATTATTTATTATACTTGCTATTGCCGAATCACTTTCAACTGAAGCTGAAGTTGTTCCACAAATAAGAGAATGATAATATTTAGTTGCCGGATTATCACCGTCAGCTTTACAATTATTACCTTCAAATTCACAAGTTAAAACTCTTGAATTTTTTGAACATTGAACTCCACATAATCTTGTACCATTATATAAAGCACAATAAACATCATTAGAGATATCAGCAGTGTATTCTATTGTTAATGATTTTTTATCATCATCTAACCAATCAAACTCTACATATGGTTCTGTGTTAACATAATCTATATTTAACATGGGATCAGCAGTTGGAGTTGATTGAATTGAAATATATAATATGAAGAATAATGTAATGATGAGCATTTTATTCATTTTATTTTATTTGAATTTTTGATAAAGTTATTTATATTTAATATTTTTTATCTCAAGTTTTGTATTATGGCATTTTTTATTAAATTCATAAATTGATATCATTTAAAATAAAGATTTAAGATTATAAAAAATATAAATTCACATTTTAGAGTAAGATTTTAATTAATAGTTCCAAATTTTTTTTATAGGCAAAAATTTCTTTATAATAATTTTAAATAAAAAAACTATTTAAGCAAATTCTGTTGGTTGTTAATGTTTTTAAAAATAAAAGTTTTTAAATTATTTAGAGATATTAATTAAATTGAAATTTATAAGCATTTAATATAACTTACTTTAAAAAATTTAAAACAATCTGCTTTTCTATTTTCATTCAATTTCTTTGAATTAAAAGTATTATTTATAATGTTTTTAATTTTTATTTTATTTTAATTAATATTTTTTATTTTATTTTACTAAGGAATAAAAAGTAAATATTTTAATAAACAATTTATTAGTAAGGATATTTTACTTTCATTAAAAATAAATAAAATCAATTTTTCAAAATACTTTCATCAAATTTAGTAATTAAATAATATATTTATGTAACTTTTTTATTTTCGATATAAATTTCATTATTTTATAATTATAAACATTAGGAGTTATAGTCTCAATTTAATTTAAATATATTTCTTTATCTAATTATTTTAAAAAAATTGAACTTCCAATCATCAATTATTATTTTTTCCTTATTAATTTACTAGAATATCTTTCAGTTTGATAACCAAGTTTAGCCAGAATTATCACAACTTAAATTTTTTTTATTATTTCATATCAAGATTTGAATACAGTTTTTAATATTTAATTTTGTCCAAATTAAAAATAAATTTTTTCCATTTTTTTAATTTTTAATATGGGTTTTTAATACAAGAAATTTTATTTTTTTTACCAAAAAGTAAAATTAATTTTATGTTAATTTATATTAATTGAATTTTAGAAAAAGAATTAGATTGATAATCAATTACAATACTAAAAAAGATAATATAAAATTTTATTATAAATATTTGATAACAGAAATAAAAATAATAAAGAAAAATATTAATAATCAAAATTTTTTTTGCTTAAATTTTTATTATCATTTAGGATTGAATTATATCTTTAATTTAATGACAATATATATATTCATCAAAAAACTATATTATAAAGAAAAAATGATAATCCCATTTCAAAATTAACTCAAAAATTTTAAAAATAAAAATTCATAATAGAAAAAATATTTGAAAATATAATTTATATTGAATACCTATTAAATTGATTTAAAGAACAAGTAAACTCAATAATAAAAACATTGAATATTTAATATAACTTCCTCCTAACACAGCAACAGTTACTTGAGGATCATTAGAAGCTAATTCAGTTACAGCATTAGCTGCAGTATCACAAGCACCACAAACAAGTTGATGATAATATTTAGTTGCCGGATTATCACCATCAGCTTTACAATTTTTACCTTCAAATTCACATGATAATGTTTTTTCACTAACTGTACAAGCAGTGGAACATAAAATTGTTCCATTATAAAGACAACAAGTTTCTGCGGTTGGGGTAGATGTAAAGGCAACTGTTAAAGTATGTTTATCATTATCAAGCCAATCAAATTCTACATATGGTTCGGTGTTTGCCATATCTTCATTTGTCCAAGTATTTGCACTTGTACAGATTCCATATGTAATTAAATATAATATTATGATAAATTTATTCATTTTTATTTTTTATTTTTTTAAAGTAATTTATATTCAATTTCATTTTTTCAAGTTTTGTATTTTTCTTTTTGTTCAAAAATAATAATTTGAAATCTGAGGATTCTTAAATATTTGATGTAGTAAATGTTATTTATTAATATGATTTCTATATTATCAATCTTATGATTATTTTTTTAATATAAAACAGGAAATAATTGGGAGAAAAAATTTTCTGATTACTCAATTTTTAAGCAAGTTCTGTTAATTGATAATTTTTTAAAAAAAAATTTTTAAATAAATAATGAATAAAAAAATTTAAAATTAATTGAAACAATTAGTTTAAAAACAAATAAATAATATCAAATAATTTCTAAAATTAGTAAATGGAAAAGGATTTGAGATTAATTAAATAAAAAATAATAATATTTATGTTATTAAATAATTTTATGTTAAATTGATACATTTAAAAATCTTTGATTGAAAAAAATTCATATATAAATTAAAAAAATAATTGAAATAAAAAAATAAATTATTTTAAAAGAATATTTATCTTTTTTGAATAATTGAGATGTTTTTATATATATTTAAATTAAATAAAGAAATCAATGAAAAATTCTAATTAAATGAAATCATATAAAATAACAAAAAAAAAATTCAATCATTAAAAAAATATTATATTTTCAGAAAATAAAAAAGACTGATGAACAATTTTTTGTTTAAAATTTCTCTTTTTTTTGATTTATTTTTGCAATTGTTTTTATTTTTTTAGTTTTAAGTTAGATAAATATAGGATTGATTTATTAAAGTCAAATATTTTATATTATTTCATTTTAATTTATTTAAGAACATTATATTCTATTATCAAATCATTAATACTCATTTCTTTTTGGTGAAATTATCTAAATCTTTTTCAAATTCTCAAAAAATATCAATAAATAAGTAGAACAATTTATATAAATTCCATTTTAAAATTGTAAGTGTTAACTTAGGAACATCAATTAGAATTAATAAATTAGCAAAATTTCTTTTCAACTTAAGTAATATTTTAAAAAGAATTCAATAGAAATTTTCATTTTTCTTCTTTTAATTCACAATTAAAAATGATTAAGGGTCATTTTACAATTTATTTCACAAATAATATTTTAAATTATTAATACAATTTTTCAAATCTGCATTATGTTACTAGTAAAATCATGTCTATCCTCAAGCAAATTAAACTTTAAATATTCTCAAGTTATTGAATCATTTTGATTAATGAAAGAAATGACGATAATCTTATTAATAAATATATGATTATGATTATTATTGTTTATATATTTTCTGAAATGAATTTTATCTCTTTTTTTGTTTTGATTTTTTTCTTTTTAAAAAAAATAATTAATTATATAATTATTTTTTATAATTTGTTAATTGTTTTTTAGAGTTTATGGAAATTTAATTTTTTGTTTTTGAAAATATTGTGAATATTTTTTTTTAATTTTTTGATTTTGAAAAAATAATTGCAAATAATATTAGATAAAAATATTAATTTTTTTATTTAATAATGAATATATCAAGCCATTTCAAAAAATTAAATAAATAAAATAAACTTTTATTCTTTATCTTAATTTAAGAAAATTTTCTTTAAAAAATATTTTATGTTTTATTTCTTTTTTTTATTTAATTAAAAATATTTAATAAACATACTGAATATTTCAAAAAAAAAGAATATTATTTCTATAAATGAAAAAATAATCATTTTATCTTTTCATCAACAAGATCTTTAATCATCACTTCTTGGCTGTGAAGAAAATAAAAATTTTTTTTAAAAAAATTAATCCATTTTTTTAATTATTAATTTCTTTTCAATTAGTTAATTAAAAACAATAAAACTGTTTTATTATATTTAATTAATTATTTTTTGAAACAAAAAAACATTATAAATATATCTCTTAATTCCTAATTTCTTTAAATATTTTCAAATATTTCTATATAAAAATTAATATTTATCAAAAGGTAATTGAAATTTTGTAAAGGCATTAATGCAAGTTCCTTTAATAAATTAAATTATTATTATTTTTAAGGGGATTTATTGGGTATTTTATTTTATTTTTTTATTGATAAGATAAAATTTGAGTTATTATCGAAATTTTTAAAAATGAATTTTTTCAAAAATGTGGATATTTTTTCAATAATTCTTAATTTTATTAAAAATATGTAGCATCTCCTTTTGGAGTCATATATAAAATAATAATTTTTTGATATATATAATAGAATTTCAAATTCATTTAAATAATAAAAAAAATATTCAAACATATTGGTATTAATCAAAAAAGCTTTTTAAATATTTCTATTTTTCCACAATTTAATAATAATCAAAATAATGAATGTATACCTATTATTAAACAATAATATATGAACCCCAATAAAAATAATTATATTTAATTTTTCAGAATTTTTAATTTATAATTCTATAATTTTTAACACTCAGTAACTGAATAAATGTTTAATAATATCAATTAACAGAATTTGCTTCAAAAATAGAAACAAAAAAAAAAATTATGAAAATATTTGTCTAAAAAAAAAATCCAAATATTAAAAACTTCAAAAAAGAAAAGAAAAGAAAAGAGAATTTAATAATTACAGAGGTAAATCTTGAATAAGAAATAAAACCATGAAAATAAAAAAATGAAAAAATACAATATATGAAAGAAAAACTTTAAATAAATATACTTTAAGAAAAATAAAAAAAAAATAAAAAAATAAAATGAACAAATTTATAATAACAATATTCTTAATATCATATCCGATGTTCAAATGTACATTTTCGTTATCAACTTTAGATGGTGAGAATACAGAACCATATGTAGAATTTGATTGGTTAGATGAAGATAAAAAATCATTAACATTAGAATTTACAGATGACACAGAAGCTGTAACATGTTGTCTATATAATGGAACAAAACTATATACTTCATCATGTACAGCAAATAGTAGAGTTTTAACTTGTGAATTTGAAGGAAAAAATGCAGGTGGTGATCCTGATAATCCGAATACCAAATTTTACTTTAATCTTATTTGTGATGCTTGTGGTAGTTTGAATGCTGCTGCTAATGCTCTTAATAATGATGATAATGATCCTTATGTTACTGTTGCTATTATGGCAGGAGGTTATATTAAATATTCTTTAGTTCTTATTTTATCTTTACTTGTTCTTTAAATTATTTTAAATAATAATTTTTGGTATTACAATATAAATTACATTTATATTTCTTTTTTTTCTTTTTTTTTAATGATTTTTTTTTGTTTTTTTATATTAAAAAAGAAAGTTTTTGTGACGTGAAATTATTTATTCTTTTTTTGAATTATATAATTAATTAAATTTAATTCATTGAAATTTGTTTTTATTATTAATGTCTATGATTTATTTTTAATTAAATTATTTTTATTTTTTTACTAAAGTTATTAAATTAAAATATTGTTCTGGTTTATATAAATTAAATATTTATTAATATTTTAAAGATTTTAGAGTTTTAAAAATAAATAATTTTTTAATTTGTTTTGGATAAATTCTTTTTATTTTAATTTTATTTGAAAATTTTTCGAAAAATTTTTCAAAATTTTTTTTTAAAAAAAAATAAACTTTTATTTTATGTGATGGGGATTGGGGATTGGGGATTGGGGATTGGGGATTGGGGATTGGGGATTGGGG